>CATIWM010369867.1:0-16766 GCA_949671775.1 Mallotus repandus
TTGGTAACCATTGAAGATTTTAAGTAGGCAGCTCCGTAGTCGGTATTACCACAAATTCCATTGTAAAAATAAATTATAGGACACTAAGTTAAATTAAATTAGTTAAAATTTAGTAAATTTTACATATTAGTATTTTAAAAAATAGAAAAATTAAAATAATTATTAATAGAATTAAATTTTTAAATTGTATGAAATATTTATTTTATTTTATTTTTTTCCATTTGTATACAAAAACGTCGATGTTCCTACCAATTGCCAAACAAATTATCAAATACTTCATATGTTTCATTTCAATTGTCTTTTAAGAAAATAGAATTTATTCCACTCCAAATGATGTTTTTAGATTACCAATAAAAAAATAATTTTTTCTTTTCAATTTTACCCATATCTTGGTTTTAGAGTAAGTTTTCTATTGGAGTAATTATAATTCACACTAAATTTTAGTCTTTCTAAAAGAAAGTTATATAGTTATTTACATATATAATTATGTCTATTAAATAGAATTCTTAATCTTTGTAACATTATCTTGAACAACAATTAAAATATAATGGAGGGAGTAATAAATTTTATCACCAACACTAATTACAAATTAGCCACGAGCTATCATCTATTAATTACTAGCGACCAATTCATCAGATGTACCACTCAGCTTCTAAAATCTTAGCTCGGAAAATTCCATATTTTGTAAAAAAAAAAAAGGATCTTTACTAAAATGCCCTAAAAAGTCACTGAAATATCCCAACTTTTTTTTTATTACTTCCATGCCCAAAAACCTTTTGACGAAAAAAAATGACGGAAACAAAAAAAAATGTTGCTTCTTCTTCATCTTTGTTTCTTCTTCCATTTTTTTCTTTTATTCTTATGTTATTGATAATTTTGTCAATATATATCAGATGTGGTGAACTTTTGTCAAGTAAAGTTGATGGTTTTATCATCATCACCGGCTAGGATTGGCTTATTTTTTCCATGTTCTGTTTTGATTCTCATATCTCTGTTCTTACTTTTTAATGATAGAAAACAACTGTTGCGTGTACAAATTGAAGAAGTGTCCTCCATCGATTTTCATAGAGCAAAACCATCAACTCAATCTCTAACACTAGATGTGAAACGAGTTGAGTCTTCTCTACAGCCTGTAAGAGCTCTCAATACTCAATTTGCCAAGTCCACATTTCTTTAGTTGTCATAATAGCTCTCTTGTCCTAATTTATTATCTTGCTGCATTTTTTTTTAAAGAAAATTAATGTTGGACTAGATGAATTCTTTAAACTCCACTAATGGGTCATTGGAGTAACTACCTATATTATCTTTACTGTTGTTTGTTGTTCAAGATTATCGAGTATTTATTGATGATTACATTACATGGATCAAATTATGAAGGCAAATTGAAGTTCAACAAATTAGTCGATAAATTGGCTACTAACTAGCAACAGTGTAATTAATGACCGATTCTTTGATTATATTGTAACATTTAATTTTATCTATTATATTTTGTATAGGATTGTAACATAAAAATATAGTTGTTCTTTCTTGTTGGTTCATGTTATTGTTAGACATTTCCAAACCAATGAATAAAGAATTATTCAATCATTCTTTATTACAAGCAAACTCCCTTTGCCAATGCCCACTTCAAGTTTCACAATTTTTTTCTTTTTTGTTGTTGAAGTTATCAATTGAATTGTATATCAGTTATATTAATAAGGTGATGTATCTCTGTATTGGATTTTAAATAAAAACCTTTCCAATAAAATTTAAGCAGTTGAGTGTTGATCTCTAAACAGGCAGTAAAATTTAAGCAGCTGAGTGTCTTGTGCTTGAGAGATGCTAATTTACTTGCAATGCCATATGTTGAATTTAATGGCATCATGTTCTTGCAATGGGGCACAAAGAATCAGCCCATCAATAAGTTTGATATAAAATTAAGGGATTTTTACATAAATATCCAAAAAACACCTATCATTAACATCAAATGTCCCATGTTTTTCAAAAATAACACGCATACCCTATATTTTTAAATAATTACGCGAGTGTCCTCTTTTAACATCCTCCCTTAGCTCTACCATCATCTATTTCCGTCTGCTTCCTTCAGCTCAACAAAAAAAAATTCATTATCTTCCAGCTGCGAAAACCAAGTAGAAAAATTCCATAATCATTATGAATATTGATTTCAAAAATCAAATTCTTCTTCCTTTTTGACTTCAATCCTTCTTCACAAAAAACCTTTTCAAAACTCTACCAAAAGCCAAAACACAAAATTGATTCCAAACAAAAATGAAAACCAAATAACAATTACATCTAGATCTGATTCAAAATCATTCAAGCAACATACATTAGAGCACAAATTGTTCAACATCAACAGACAAAACAAAAAGAGCAAAAATTAAAGATCCATAGGTACATTATTTAAATTTTCATGAAATTGAGATTCATTGATATTTATATTACCAAATATTAAATTCCAAACAACATGCAAACAAGATTTTGCTTTTTGATTTTTTTTAAAAAAATATATATAGTTATTTCTTAATTTTGTATATTAAAAGTATATTATTCATTTAAAATAAGATATTGTAAAATATACTACTATGAGGCTATTGAGATTGTGTTTAAAAAAATTAAGAATATTATGAGCATATTATTTTTTTTATGCCATTCTATGAAACTTATTTTAAAAACTAGTATATAATAACAATGGTATTGGAATCTGCTACATTTTAGTATATGTAATTTGTAAAAATTAGTATCTGAAAAGTATATTATTGCTTTCTTATTCAATTCTTTACACTTGCAGCAAATGGAAAAACTTCTAGTGTTCATACATCACGAAGGACAGTGGGATGATGACTTATAATATAGAAATTTCAAGGTAGCTGGCATACAAACTCCAAAGGAATGCAACTACGAAAAGCTAATCACAGCCATTTCAGAACGTCTTAAATTTGAAGAAGACAAAAAAGAGATTCAGATCTCATATAGTCAAAGAAGAGTATCCAGCTTTTAAAATTGAAGATGATTCCAGTTTATTGTTCTATATACAGTTGAAGAATAAAGAACCTGAATGCATAAAATACCCTTTGTGCATCTCACTGCAACAAAAAGAAAATTATAGCAACATTTTCCAAGAAACACCACTAACAACAGCTGCATCATAAAATTGGTCAACAGACACGAAAACAACACCAACAAGTTTAGATATTGTCCTATATATAAGAGACTTGGGAAAAATAATCATAGAAGAGAGCACACAAAAAGAAGATGAAATATAGAGTTCACTTTCTCCACTTATTATAGCAACCAACATGAATTCAAAAGAATCGAAAGTTGGGCAACTATTTAAGGACAAAGAGACATTAAGGAGAGTTCTAATCTTCTATGCACTTTTAAACAAGTTTCAATGCAGAATCATCAAGTTTTGCTCTTCAAAGTTCTATTTAATATGCTAGGATGACAATTACAACTGGACATTAAATGCTTCAACCTACAGAAGTTTAAATATCTTCAAAATTAGAAAATTTATAGACACACGCACATGCAACCTGGAACTCAAACATGGAAACCATCGCTAAGCTAGTACTTAACTTATTACCCAACATATTAAGTCCAAATACATAAGCACCAAGACTGTGTACACATCAGCTGACATAATGAGGGACATGAAGGAGGAATTCAGAATTTCAATAAATTATATGAAGGCATACAGATCAAAGGAAGCAACCCTTAAAAGTATACGAGGAAATCCTAAAGAATCATATACTATTCTGCCAAGTTTTTTGTATATGATATAAGAAACCAACCCGGGCTCAGTTGTGCAACTAAAAACAAGAGAAGAAAACATATTTCTCTATGTTTTCATGGCGCTCAAAGCAAGTATAAGTGGCTGGCAGCACTGCATTCCTATTGTCATTATCGACGGAAAATTTCTTAAATCAAAATACCAAGGAACCCTTTTGATAGCTTCAATACAAGACGTGCAAGGTAAAATTTTTTCACTTGCCTTTTGCGTTGCTGATTCAGATAATGACAATTCATGGAAGTGGTTTTTTACACAATTACGAATAGCACTAGGAGTGAGAGAAAAGTTATGCATCATATCAGATAGACACAAAAGCATAGCATCAGCTGTGAAAAATGTCTATCTTGAAGCTTCACACATGTTCTACACATTCCACATACTTAACAACTTGAAGACAAGGTTCAAGAAGATTGCAACACAGATCAAGGAATTCTTTTATGCAGCTGCGAAATATTACACATTACAAGAGTTCCAAAGCAACATGGAAGAAATAAAGAACCTACACAAACGTGTCCACAACTATATTGAAGAAATTAGATTCAAAAAGTGGACAAAAGTACATTCTAGCAACAACAAGTATTGAATAATGACTACGAATGTCGCAGAATCAATGAATGCATCAATTAAATCTGCAAGAGAGCTACCAATCACAACTCTCTTGGAATACTTACAAAGTTTGGTACAAGAATGGAATACAACAAACCAAAATATTGCAAGAGGAACTTTCACAAAGCTTACAAGGAAAGCTTAGGACATACTCAATGAAAACTACATCAAATCCCAAAAACTCAAGGTAACAACTCAAAACCTTCTTATATAATCAAAATCATTACTTTATATTTATAAATAAAATACATAGCGTATTATAATTTGATTCTTAAATTACTACTGTTGTGTATATATTGAATTACTGCTATTGTTCTACATCAACTATTTGATCTTGTTGTTTGACAAAACTATTATTTTGTTCTTCTATAATACATGCACTTTTATATCTTTAAGTTTCAAAAAATAGTGTATAATAAGAATCTTATTAGTTTCTGATAAGTATACAACATACAAAAATGCAATAATATAACATTTTAATAATTTCAGGGGCAAAAAGCAAATGATCAATTGTACAATGTTTGTATTAATGAAACATGCACATGCAACAAGTTCCAACTTGACCAAATACCATATGAACATGCATTGGCGGTATTGAGAGAGCTAAACCAAGAGCCATACAACTACTGCTCACAATACTGCAACAAAATAATGATTCTAGCAACGTATGAAGAAATAGTACACTCGCTGCCAACAAGAAGCACGTGGAACGTGCCAACTCAAGTAACAGACATGCTTGTGCTGCCTCCGAGAACCAAAATTCAACCTGGAAGACTGAAGAAAAGAAAACATCAAGCTGCATGGGAAAATAAAAGTGAACACAAATATGGAACATGTGGTTACTATGGACGCAACAAGAAGACTTGTAGATACAAACCATAGAACACATGAGATTCAGAATAAATTTTTTATTTTTTCACATTTATACTTTGTTCAATTTTTACAACATTACATACATCAATTGACATTTTTTAATTACCATATATAGTTTATTTCCAATGCAAATTAAGATAGTTTATTGAAAAATAGATAGAAGTATAAAATTGATATATAGTGTGTTTTATCTGCCAAACAGGTAATAAATTCACATATGATTTGTTAAAAATCCAAAACAAGTATTCAATTATGCTTTCACAGATATTAAAGTTTGAATAATCTTCGTATCTATTCTGAATATGATTAGTATATACACTATCATAGATATATCATCAAAAGAAAACAAAATTCTGAAAACTTATTACCATAGAATAAAATTAACTTTGTGTCTTATATTATTCGTATGTTATGCCTTGCTTATATAATAAATTAATATGTATCAATAAATAATAATAACATAAAAAAAGAAAATATATAATTTCATTAAAAATAAAACTAATGTCAAACAACTAAAAAAAAATTCTTACAACTTTAAAAAACTACACTAACAACATCCATAACCTACAAATATTCACGACAATAACAAAAACATAACATCACTATAAAATATACCAAATGAACATAAAAATTGATAACATAAATCAGTTCCATTCTTAAAAAATATTCTTCTTCCCCTTCTCTCTTATTTTCAGCCTTCCGGCATAGTCATATTCACTGTCAATGCAGTCACTTTGCTTCAGCTTTCCATATGAGTACAAGCTGACTGCATAATGACTCCTCATCTCCTCGATATTTAAATTAGCCAAAATATTTCTACCTTCAAGCAAGTACTCAACAAAAGACACCACAAAAGCTCCATAATCACTGCATAAAACCCAAAAAAAAAGAACTACAAAGAAATAAAAAAATTTTAAAAAAGAAACTTATTATCCTATGTAGGCAGTTCATCAACCAAAGTAATTTCAAAAGGCTCACCCAATTCAATGGCAGAAGAACAAATATTAACATCAGATCGATGATCCCAAAAATTGACAACTTCAAAAATAATGGCAGAAGAGCACTGTAGCTTCTGACACAATCTAGCATCGTTTTATTATACTTTGCACCTCTCAAAGAGTTATAGACATATATGTGACAATCCTTAATATGCAACACTCCCAAAACCCAATGCTTCTTTTTACCAATATGGATAGGAAAGAAAATATGATCAACATCAAACCAAACTCTGTTGCACATCATAAAATACCTAAGAATGTACTCTACCACATCATAATCTACAGTCACAAGTGTAAGATCCTCATTTTTGGCCAAATACTTCGAATAAAGACTTTGAATCCAGTGGTCAAATTGATTATCAGTTATGGTAAAATTAAGATAAGAATCTTTGAAAATCTTTACTTTCTTCCTCAAGTAGTAAAATAGCACATCAATATGTTGAAAACCAACAAAAAATAAAAATATCACTTATACATAAAAAAGCAGAGTCAGTAAAAAAAGAATATTATCCGAATATTATGTGTATCTGCAACTCAAAAAGACTATCTGAAACTAAAAATAGTATATTATCCAAATATTAATGGTATCTGATAACACAAACAACATTCATAACTTAAAAAATATCAAACTAAGAATCATAGCATATTGTTAAAATATAACAAACAAAATACATGAAAATTAGGAAACTTACAGAAGATGATAATGGACAACCACAATAATTCAAAACATGAAACCAAGTCTTTGAAGCTGTTCTAACCTGAATTTTTATAAATTATAAAATTAAATTTCTGGGATTTGTAGTGCTAATAATTATTTTACTAAATTATGATATTTGATCTTTAGCGAAATTAAATTTGAAATTTTTGTGTCAAATATTATTTTAATATTATTATTATTATTATTATTATTATTTATGTAAAATTATTGACTTAGTGTATTTGAATACACTTTAATATTGTTAAGTATGTGTGTGTGTATATATATATATATATATATATATATTGTGTGGTGGAGAATTAAAGTGAGAAAGATTTTTTAGGATAATAATATTATAATGTTATTTTAATATAAAAAAGGCGACGGAAGCTTTTTTTTTTCGGGACTCCTTCTTCTTCCTATCCTATTTCTTTCTTCCCCTGCAAACCTGATAGCCACCATCTCAGCCACCTCCTCATCACGCCCCACCGTCGACTGCCCATGCCAGACGTCTCCAGCGCTGTCGACGTTGTCTCCTCCTCCCCAGCAGTCTGGCGAGCTTCATCTTCTTCCTCCTCGCGTCTCTCTTGCCGGCCGAAACTTCTTCTCAACTCCGGCAACTTTTTCGGCATCCTCAGCCGAAGTGGAAGGGCTCAATCTCTTCTTCTTTTCCTGGGCTTCGTTTCCCCTCACTCAATTTGATTGGGTAACTCCGGTAAGCCCCTCAATTTTGAGAAATTTGTTTAAGCTAATTTTTAATTAATTTGTTTAATTGAGCCTTTGGGATTATATAATCTAGAGGTTGTGATCTTGTGAATGGTATTGTTTAATTATTTTTTTGAATTTTTTCGGGCGTCGGGTATTGTTCGCAGTACTGTTTTAGGCAGTCCTAGGTTGAATTTTTTTTTATATTTTTAATAAATTCTATTAATTATATAGATTATACTTAGTTAAGAAAGTTTATTAAAATTTTGTGTAGAATTATTATTATAAATTTTTGAATGTTTATGTGAAAAATGAATTTTTGGAAAAATTAGTAATTTTTATATTTTAGCTGAAATTATTGTTAATTATTATGTTTTGGATAGTTTTTGAGTAGTTAATAGTATTAAAATAATTTTTATGAATTATTTCATATTTTTAGCTAACTATTAGTAAATTTCCGGAAAAATATATGAATAATAATTTTATCTATTATTTATAAGCTTAAGTGAGTTTTTGGTTATTTTTATTATACATTTGAGCAATTTAAATAATTATTTGTAATTAATGCTATTTAATTGTAAAATTTGAAAGACTATATTTTAATAATGGAATTTAATTATAAATTAGGATTCTATTATTTGTTTTGGAAACAAATGTCTTTTATGCTTTTTATTATGTAAATAAATTGAATTGTGGTATTTAAATGAATTTTTATGATTTTTGGTGAATTATTGGAATTTATATTATTTTATTGATTGTGGATTATATCGGTTCTTGATTGGGCAATAAGTGTAGTTTGGGGCCCAACCCGAGATTTTGAGTGATGTGGATATTTTAAAGTGTGTTTCCATGTAGGAACGACTCTACTTTTAGTAGAGAGATGTCCGTTTTACAAAGGACACTCTACCGAATTTTTGGTAGATTTCTCATAAAATGTGATATCAAGTCTGCGTTAAGTTTTGAGTCTTATTAGAATAGTGTCTTAGATAGAGTTTTCTCTAGAAATCGAGAATGTTTAAGATTAAGATTTTAATCCTAATTATTTTATTATTTTTCCTATAGCTGCATTGAGAGCTAGGCCTTCAGGACCGGGCCAACCAAACCAAAATAGAGGAGCACACTCGAACTGTGAGTTACCATTATGTGTATGCATGTCATGTAGAAATCCTTACCCAGCATCCATATATTTGTGTTAATGTGAATAAATATGTCATGTTGCATCAAGCCTTTATTTGTTATTTGTCTTCATGGTGATTACTATTATAAATATTTAATTAAATATATATATAATGCGAATATTATGTTCTTGAATTGAATGCTGTTTTTATTGTTAATATGAATTGTTATTATGATGTGATGTTTTTGGAGGACAGTAGTAGAACGTGCTACCTAATGGGCTACACTAGAACTGTTGCACAATAGTACGCTAGATACTAGGTTATGATATAATGATTGATGTGTGAAATGATTAATGATTTATTGAGATTTATGGTTGAGAGTGGTGTGGCTACGGTAGCTCAGTTGACTTAGTGTCTCGGGGCCAGTCATACTATTAGTGAGACTGCGGTAGCTCGGTTGACTTAGTGTCTTGAGGCCAGTCCACTATCAAAGTTTGGAAAAGAGAAATATTATTGGAATTAAGAAATTTAATGGTCAGTGGAGTACAATATTTGAGGTTATGAAATTCTTAGGGTTCTACTCTGATCCTCCACTTGATTACATCTACTGTGTTGATATGAAAAGTGTTTTCGTGCATTTGCATGAAATACGTGTATAAATTAAATAAATATAAATATATAAATATTATATTGCTACTTGGTTGTTTGTATGCTTAGGTTGCATGTATATATATAATAATAATTCACTCAGTGAGGTATGACCTCCCTCAATTATTTTTCAGGATCCTTCTCGTCAGACCTCTCACAGTACTCTATGATGGACTCTTTCTTCACCGGCCGATTTATGTAAATTTTAAACTATTATTTTTTGGTATCTCTTAGAAGCTGCAGTAGTAGTACATACTTATTGTAGTTTGTGATGATGCTATTGACTAAGATTGTGTACCTGACTGATTGTAAAATATTTTATTATAATATGATATTGGAGAATTTCTTTACGTTATTAAATGTTTTAATTCTGAGGCATATTTATGTTATGTTAAGTGTGAATTTTTGTGTTTAAGGTTTGCTACGGGTTCTGGATTCGTGTGAATTCCCGTTCCCTAGCGCTTGTCATGACTCCCGGGTTTGGATTGTGAAAAAGTTGGTATCAGTGCCTAGGTTTAGTGTGGTTGAACTAGGTTGATAGAGTTTGAGTTTTTTCTTGAAACCATTGCAGTAATTAGGTTTGATTACGTCTTTGAAAAGTTTTCCCTTGCTTTTAGATTTCTGTGTAACCGTTAGGACATCTGTTGTTGCCTGATTTGTGTATTTTTTAGGAGAGTGCAAGCTGTTCCATCGGCCAATGAGGCCGATGACGGAGAGTCTTATCAAGATGAAGCTCCACTCCCTAAGCCGCTAGCTAGGTGTAGCTGTAAGGATAGAGGTAGACCTAGAGGAGCGGCAGGTCGCCCTAGACAGAGAGAGCTGCAAGATGATGAACCTGCAGGCTAAGAATTTGAGGAAACTGCCTATGCACCAGGAGTTCATCAGGGTGCAGCAACTATACTTCAGGCTGTACTACCTATGCAGCCTTTATTTTAGCAGGGCTAGAGACCTCAGCAGAGGGTTCACAGGAGAGGTAGACATAGTTGCAGTAGAGCCCGTAGATTTGTCAGATTTGGTTCATGTGCTACGATTAGCAGTAGTGGTCAGAGTTCGGGATATGGTAGCACAAGATCTGCAGCTAGTGCTTGTCAGACATATGGGAGAGTGCATTAGGGACCGTGCTATATGGCTTGAAGAACATGCTACAGTTATAGATAGACTGGGCATTTTTTTAGATCATGCCCTTATTCAGGTTTTCAGCAGTAGTTCACATAGTCTTCTTATGCTAGTGTAGCTCCAACTCAGTTTCAGTCGCTGCCATTCCAATACCCGAGCACCTCTTAGTTGGTAGCCCTACAGGGGCGAGGTAGAGGAAGTAGAGGT
Organism: Mallotus repandus; assembly: GCA_949671775.1. Lineage (NCBI taxonomy): Eukaryota > Viridiplantae > Streptophyta > Magnoliopsida > Malpighiales > Euphorbiaceae > Mallotus > Mallotus repandus. The sequence goes on from CATIWM010369867.1 coordinate 10,759, forward strand.
AGTGCTAAAGGATTTGGGCAGGCTTCTACCAGCCAGCAAAGAGGTAGAGAATAGGCTAAAGTTTTCACCCTCACGCAGCAGGATGCTCATGCATCTAATGCAGTGGTGGCAGGTACACTTCTGGTATGTTATTTTGATGCTAGAGTTTTGATTGTTTCGGGTGCTACCCATTCCTTTGTGTCTCCTATTTTCACTTTGAAATTAGGTTGGCAAGCTGCAATGATGGCAATTCCTTTATCAGTTGCCATGCCTTTAAGTGATTCGTTGGACACTCATGTTATTCTTCTTGGCTATCCTGTGTTGGTGGAAGGTAGAGAATTACCAGTAGACTTGGTGTTATTAGATGTGATGGACTTTGATGTAATCCTGGGAATGGACTGGTTGTCTCAGCATTATGCCACGGTGGATTATCATAGCAAAGAGGTAATTTTCAAAATTTTGAATGAAGAGGAATTCAAGTTCATGGGTGATAAGAGTTCTGCACCTCAGAATCTTATCTCCGCCATTACGGTAAGAAAGATGCTGAGAAAAGGGTGTCAAAGATTCTTGGCATTAGTCAGGGACACAACTGCAAAACAGAAATCCATCTCAGGTGTTCCTGTAGCTTATGAGTTTCCTTATGTCTTTCCTGATGAATTGCCGAGTTTACCATCTTACAGGGAGATATAATTTTGCATTGATGTGGTTCCAGGCACAACTCCTATCTCTATGCTACCTTATAGGATGGCTCTTGTAGAGTTAAAGGAGTTAAAGGAGTAGTTGCAAGAGTTGGTAGATAAGGGTTTCATAAGACCCAATACTTCTCCTTGGGGTGCACCAGTTTTATTTGTGAAGAAGAAGAATGGTACACTCAGACTGTGCATTGATTATAGAGAATTGAACAAGGTGACTGTCAAGAACAAATATCCTCTTTCGAGGATAGATAATTTGTTCGATCAGCTTTAGGGAGCACAGTTCTTCTCTAAGATCAACTTGAGGTCGGGCTATCATCAGTTACGGATCAGAGAAGCTGACATTCCTAAAACAGCATTCCATACACGATATCGCCATTATGAGTTTATGGTGATGTCTTTTAGATTAACCTATGCACCAGTAACTTTTATGGATTTGATGAATAGGGTGGTCAGACCATTCTTAGATCAGTTCGTGATAGTATTCATTGATGATATACTAGTGTATTCGAAGAGCATGGAAGAACATGTGTACCACTTGAGAACAGTGTTGCAGACATTAAGGGAATAATAGATTTATGCTAAGTTCTCAAAGTGTGATTTTTGGCTGGGAAATGTAGCATTCCTTAGGCATGTAGTGTCTAAGGATGGCATTCAGGTTGATCCACAAAAGATTGAAGTAATGTCTGAATGGCCTAGACCGACACCACTCATAGAGATTCAGAGTTTCTTGGGTTTAGTAGGGTATTATATGAGGTTTGTTCAGGATTTTTCAAGGATTGCAGCAACTATGACTCGACTAACTCAGAAGAATATGAAGTCTGCGTGGTGAGACGTATGTGAGAATAACTTTCAATTGCTAAAGGAGAAGTTGACTACAACTCTATTATTGACTTTGCCTAATGGGGTAGACAAGTTCACTGTATACTGTGATGCTTTTAGAGTTGGGCTAGGTTGTGTATTGATGCAGAATGGTAGAGTAGTGGCTTATACTTCCAGACAATTGAAGAAGCATGAACAGAACAATCCTACTTATGACCTAGAAATGGCCGCTGTTATCTTTGCTCTTAAGATTTGGAGGCATTATCTGTATAGGGTGACATGCAAAATTTACACTGATCATAAGAGTTTGAAGTATATTTTCAGTAGAGGGATCTAAATCTCAGACAAAGAAGATGGCTAGAACTTTTGAAGGATTACGATTGTGACATCTTGTACCACCCAGGCAAGGCTAATGTAGTAGTAGATGCCTTGAGTAGGAAGTCCTTGGGTAGTCTTGCTCACATTAGTGTGACAAAGAGACCTTTGATCCAAGAGATGCATAAGTTAGTGGACCAAGGGTTGATGATGAAGATAACCAAGACAGGAGGATTATCATCTCAGTTTAGAGTTAGATTGGTATTGAGGGATAGGATCTCGGCTTAGAGCTTATGGAGTTTATGGATCCTGATTTGGTAGAGTTTGTGGAAAGAGTTCGTGAAGGGGAGTTCGCTGATTTTAACCTTGATGATGAAGGTGTTCTCTGGATCAGTGGAAGGCTGTGTGTTCCTAATGTAGACAACTTGAGAGAAGAGATTTTGGAAGAAGCTCATTATGCAGCCTACAGTGTACATCCTGGTGATGTACCACAACATAAAGGATCTTTATTGGTGGGATGGAATGAAGAAGTATGTAGTTGAATTTATTTCCAAGTGCTTGACATGTCAGCAAGTGAAAGCAGAGCATCAAACGCCTTCTGGAAAGCTTCAACCTCTTCCGATTCTTGAGTGGAAATGGGAGAGAGTCACCATGGATTTTCTGACAGGGTTACCTTGTTCAAAGAATGGATACGACTCCATTTGGGTGATAGTGGACAGGTTAACCAAATCAACTCACTTTATGCCAATTAAAGCTACTTATCCAATATCTAAATTGGCTAGATTGTACATCAAGCATGTTGTGTGTCTTCATGGGGTGCCTGTTTCTATTGTTTCTGATATAGGTTCAGTATTTACCTCTTGATTTTAGCAGAAGTTGTAGGAAGCAATGGGTACCAGGCTTGATTTTAGTATTGCTTTTCATCCTCAGACGGATGGTCAGTCTGAGAGAATGATCCAAACACTTAAAGATGTGTTGAGAATGTGTGTAATGGATCTTGGAGGCAATTGGGATGATCATTTGCTATTGATAGAGTTTGGTTATAACAATAGATACCATAGCAGTATTGAAATGGCACCATATGAAGCTTTGTATGGAAGAAAGTGTAGATCCCTCTGTGTTGGGATGAAGTTAGAGAAAGGGAATTAACTAGACTGAAAATTATCCAGAACGCATTCGAGAAAGTCGCTTTAATCAGAAGGAGATTAAAAATAACAGCTAGCAGGTAGAAGAGTTATGTAGACCCGAAGCATAAGGATGTAGAATTTCAAGTTGAAGATTATGTATTCCTGAAGGTGTCACCAATGAAGGGTCTTACGAGATTTGGCAAGAAGGGAAAGTTAGCACCTAGATACATAAGGCCTTTTGAGATTCTGGAGAGAGTTGGCATGGTTGCCTATCGGTTGGTTTTGCCTCCAAATTTATCTCAAGTGCATCCAGTGTTCCACATTTCGATGCTCAAGAAGTATATTTTAGATCCTTCGCATGTTTTACAACCCTAGAGTATGGAAGTGAATGAAGATCTAACGTACGAAGAAGAGCCAGTTGCGATTGTTGATTTTCAAGTTCGCCGGTTGCGTTTGAAGCAAATTTCAATGGTCAAAGTATTGTGGAGGAGCACACATGGGAGACCGAGGCTGAGATGCGGGTGGCTTACCCTTACCTCTTTCCTCAATGAATTCTTGTATTCAGTTCTTTTTATTTAAAATTCTAGGATGAATTTTTATAAGGGGGGAAGATTGTTATAACCTGAATTTTTATAAATTATAAAATTAAATTTCTGGGATTTGTAGTGTTAATAATTATTTTATTAAATTATGATATTTGATCTTTAGTGAAATTAAATTTGAAATTCTTGTGTCGAATATTATTTTAATATTATTATTATTATTATTATTATTTATGTAAAATTATTGACTTAGTGTATTTTAATACACATTAATATTGTTAAGTATGTATGTATATATATATATATATATATATTGTGTGGTGGAGAATTAAAATGGGAAAGATTTTTTAGGAAAATAATATTATAATGTTATTTTAAAATAAAAAAAAGGGGACAAAAGTTTTTTTGTTTTCAGGACTTTTTCTTCTTCCTATCCTATTTCTTTCTTCCCCTGCAAACCCAACAGCCACCATCTCCGCCACCTTCTCATCGTGCCCCATTGTCGACTGCCCATGCTAGACGTCTTTAGCGCCGTCGACGTCGTCTACTCCTCCCCAGCAATTCAGCGAGCTTCATCTTCTTCCTCCTCGCTTCTCTCTTGCCGGCCGAAACTTCTTCTCAACTCTGGCAACTTTTCCGGCGTCCTCAGGCGAAGTGAAAAGGCTCAATCTCTTCTTCTTGTCCTAGGCTTCATTTCCCCTCAATTTGATTGGGTAACTCCGGTATGCCCCTCAATTTTGAGAAATTTGTTTTAGGTAATTTTTTATTAATTTGTTTAATTGAGCCTTAATTCAATTTTATTAGCTATGATTGCTTTGGGATTATATGATCTAGAGGTTGTGATCTTGTGAATGGTGTTTTTTGATTATTTTTTTGAATTTTTTCGGGCGTCGGATATTGTTCCGAACAGTCCCGGGTAGGAAAATTTTTATATTTTTAATAAATTCTATTAATTATGTAGATTATACTTTGTTAAGAAAGTTTATTAAAATTTTGTGTAGAATTATTATTATAAATTTTTGAATGTTTATGTGAAAAATGAATTTTTGGAAAAATTAGTAATTTTTATATTTTAGTTGAAATTGCTGTTAATTATTAGGTTTTGAACAACTTTTGTGTAGTAAATAATATTTAAATAATTTTTATGAATTATTTCCTATTTTTAGCTAACCATTAGTAAATTTTCTGAAAAATATATGAATAATAATTTTATCTATTATTTATAAGCTTAAGTGAGTTTTTGGTTATTTTTATTATATATTTGGGCAATTTAAATAATTATTTGTAATTAATGCTATTTAATTGCAAAATTTGAAAGAATATATTTTAATAACGGAATTTAATTATAAATTAGGATTCTATTATTTATTTTGGAAACAAATGTCCTTTATGCTTTTTATTATGTAAATAAATTGAATTGTGGTATTTAAATGATTTTTGGTGAATTATTGGAATTTATATTATTTTATTGATTTTGGATTGTGTCGGTTCTCGGTTGGTCAATAAGTGTAGTTTGGGGCCCTGTAAGTACCCAATTTCGGAATGACTAGAGTATGGATGCGAAAAAGGACTCCGATGATGAAAATTTGTTGCAAATAGGTCTCTAGTATTTGAATTTAGGATCCCAAGGCTTGATTGCACTTTTTATGGACTAAATTGAAAAGTCTCTTTTTCTTCATGGGTCTTTTTGTAATTAAATATTAAAAAAAAAGAAGCAAAATCGGAAGAATGGATTTCCGGTCGAAAATCCAGAATTCCGACCGAAATTCTAGATTTTCGGTCAGAATTCCAGAATTCCAGAATTTCGATCGGCAATCCACAATTCCGGTCGCATGAAAAATCATTTTTTTGTAATTTTTATTTATTTTTCTTAAATTTGATTGGTTGAAAATTTAAATTAAAGTGAGATAATGATTTAAATTATCTTGTTTTCTTTAGATAAATTTATTTATTTATTTATTATTTATCCCGTGATTATCAATCACAGAGGGAGTTTGGTTATTTAGTTTTACTAAATTACGATGTTAGAGAGGGGATCAGATAAAAACCTAGTTAGGCAGAGAAGAAAAGGAGGGAGGAAACCAGAGAGAAAAAGAAAAAAAAAAGAGAACGAAAAAGGTTTTTTTTTTCTTCTGGGAAAGGTTTCTAGGTAGACGCTTCTAAAAAACTTTTCTTTGTTCTACGAGATTAAAAGACTTCTTCCTTTGAAAAAAGCAATTGAAGCCGGGAACCGCAAAGATCAATTCTGGAGATTTATTTAAACGGTGATTCAAACGAAATCTCTAAGGAGATAGTCAATACAACATCCATTCTTTTGTCTTTATTTCTATTTCATTTCTTCCATTTTTATTTTTTATTTCTTTTATATACAGTTATATCGATTCATTCATTTTTGCTTTGTTCTCTTTATTCTTTTTTTGATCTAATTTTATTTTCAATCGTTCTGTCATTTTATTTTGTTATTTTTATTTCTGTTGTCTATTATTTCTTCCATTTGTTATTTCTTATTAATTTTTATCTATTCTTTAATT
>CATIWM010369883.1:0-10861 GCA_949671775.1 Mallotus repandus
CTTCTTTTTTTGTCTTTTTTTTTTTATTTTTTCCTTCCTGTAATTAGACCTCTTTTAGGGTCTAACATGATACTCACAAGCTGCCTGATTGTCTCAGTTCCCTGCAACTCTTCTTTGAGTGAATTTTTTGTCTTTCACGAGGTTGCCAAGCATTAGATTGATTAGAAGTGAGAATCCCGGCTCAGAGCTGCTGATCAAAGTTGGGAAATTTTGAAAATCTCGTCAAAGTGAGACAGTCTCTGTCGAGGATGAGTAGTCCATCCCTGCCACGTGCCCCCTCTCCAGTGCGAGTACACCTCCAAGAGCACTAAAAATGATTTTTAGAATACAAGTGTATGTATGAATGCATGAATGTATGCTTTTATGTGAAAAAAGAATGAGAAGAAGGGTCATAGTAGACTTCCCTGAGTTTTTGGTGCTTTCTGGGAGTTGTTTCAGTCATTTGTTATGAATTTCGATCTTCGTGCATGTCTCGGGTCGATATTCGAGCCTCCAGAGTGTCCTTGAGCCTTCCCGAGGCGCTAAAAAGTGCGCTATGGGGCTTTGCTGGGCCTCCGTAGGGTTCGTGGAGCATGTCCTATGCATATGGGTCAAATGACCCACATTTGTTGGTCAGGACCCAAGTGTGTGAGTGGCTCTTGACCCACGAAACCATGGGCTATAAAAGGCCCAGTTTTTGCTTTTTTCTTAATTTTCCATCTTTCTTCTCTCTTTCCTCCCTTATGATTCTCTGGAATTTAGGTGTTCTTGCTCCAAATTTACCCATGCAAAGAGGTGAAGGCAATTTTGAGGATGTATACCCTAACCTTGCGTTCGACTTGGAGGATCTCGGTTTAGAGGGTGCAGGAGACCCTGCGGATTAGGCTGTAGGTGGTGCAGCATGTCAGAAGCTGATGCCTGCTCATTGCATGTGGTACGGAGTCAGGAGAGGGTCCGAGGTTCCTCTCATTTGGAACTTGAGGGAGCACGTCTGGGTGCTTCATTGGCAAGAGGTTAGTACCCCGAACGTTTTTTATGAATAGTATCGCTTAAGACTATCGACATTGATCCTTTCAAATAACTCATTCCTGTCGACATCCATTAGCTTGACTACTCCTTTTGAAAGGACAATTTTAACCAAATAAGTCCCTTCCCAATTAGGTCAAAACTTCCCTTTTGGGTCTGGTAGATTCTGCTTAGCTTGCCTAAATACTAATCTCTAACTTTGATGTCATGTTGTCTTACTCTTTTGTTGAAAGCTTTAGCAATTCTTCTCTGATATAACTAAGTTTGATAAAGTGCTTTCAAATGTTCACCATCTATTAGATTCAACTATGCCAACCTCTGTTCTACCCACTTTGCCTTGGGTATGTTTGCTTCGACTATGACTCTGAGGGACTTCATTTCCACTTTGATCGGAAATACTACTTATGTTCCGTATACCAAGGTGAAAGGGGTTGCCCTTGTGGATGTTCTTACTGTAGTGTGGTATCCCCAAAGAGCAAATGGCAACTTGTTGGCCAAATCACGGTGGGTTTCAATCATCTTTGAGAGGATATTCTTGATGTTCTTATTGCTACTTCCACTACTCCGTTAACTTGCGGTCGGTAAGGTGATGACTTGTAGTGCTTTTTCTTATACCTCTCAAGCACTACTCATACTTCTCCTTGGAGTTGTACCCTATTGTCTGAGATCAGATGGTGAGGAATTCCATATCTACAGAACATATTCCTTTTCAAAAACTTGGCTACCTACTTTCCCCCAGTTTGCTATCAGATTCTGGTTCCACCCACTATGTCCATTAAAGGCTGTAGGGTGAATCTCTCCTATTATGTCGAGTCCCCAAACCAAAAATGGCCAAAGAGAGAATATGGTGTGTAACTCTGAGTGAGGCAAGTGGCTAACATCCCCATGAATTTGACACTTGTGATGCTTCTTAGTGAATTTAACACAATCCTCAACCATTGTAATCCAGAAGAACCCTTGTCTCATTATCTTTTTGGCTAGCATAGTACCATTCATATGTAGACCACAAACTCCTTCATGAACATCTTTTGTTACCTTCCTTGCTTCATTCATGTCCAAACAGCATAATTGTATCCCATCTGGAGTTCTTTTGTATAGGACACCTTGATGGTAGGTGAATTTTACTGATAGCTTTATGACGAATGTCTTATCTTTCTTGCTTGTATCTGTCAGGTATTCACACTTGTTCAAGTACTATTGAACATCATAAAATCAAGGCTTCTGATCCACTCTAGCTTTCATTACCTTTACACTCGTATAACACAACTGCCTTGATTTCAGTAACACTAAAGGTTTCAAAGGCGTGGTTTTCGATCCATACCAAACTGATGCTAGTGATGCTAAGGCATCCGCCATCTAATTATGGTTTCTCGATAAGCGAATGAATCTATATTTTTGAAATGACTGTCCCAGCTGATGTAGATGCTCTAGATACAGTTTCAAATATGGCTCTTTCAGATCTTAGTTGGCCGTGGCTTGATTGATTATTAGCATTGAGTCACCCAATATTTCCACTTTTGTGACTCCTAAGGCTATAAGAGCTTCCATTCCCATCATGCATGCCTCGTGTTCTGCTTCATTATTTGTAACCTGAAATGATAGCTTCTTTGCTATGGGAATTACTTCATTTTTTGGGGTCAACAGAATTACTCCTATTCCTACTCCGAACTAGTTTACCGCTCCATCAAAGTACATGCGCCATCCTTGAACTTCAATCGCTACAGTAAGGTCATTTGGGAATTCAAGTTCTATCTTTTAATTGTCTGAAGTATGGTTTAGTGCTAGGAACTTAGCCACTGCTCTTCCTTTGACTGTCTTCCTGTTCAGATACTCGACATTGAATTTTGTCAGCAGCACCAGCCATTTAGCTAGTTTCCCAACCGATGAAGGTGCTTCAAACATGTGTCTCATTGAATTTAACTGCGAGACTACTTGGATCTTGTAAGACTAAAAGTAGTGCCTCAGTTTTCTTATGGCCCAAACCATTGCCAAACATCTCTGCTTAACCTGACTGTATTTCTCCTCATAAGGCGACATCTTATTGCTTAAGTAATAAACTGCATGTTCAGCTCACGCTTCCCCTTCTTGAGCTAGCATGGCTCCTATGGTGCTTCCTTCAATTGCCAGATACATAATTAATGGCTTTCCCATTTATAGGGGTCTTAGAATCAGTGGTTTCATGAGATAGTCCTTTATTCTATCAAACGTAATTTGGCATTGTGCATTCCAAACCACAGGTTGATCCTTCCAGAGTAACTTGAATATTGGTTCACATACCTCTATCAATCTGGCTATGAATCTACTGATGAACTGCAACTTTCCTAAGAATATATGGATTCCCTTTTCAGTCTTTGGGATTGGCATTTCACGGATCGCTTTCACTTTGTCTGGATCAACTTCAATTCCTCTCTGGCTCACTATGTGTCCGAACATCTTTCTTAAAGTTACCCCAAATACACACTTCTTAGGATTCAACCTTAGATTATACTTGTCTACCCGTTGCATAAACTTCTCCAATGCAGCTGGATGTTCTTCCCAAGTCTTTGATTTTACCATCATGTCATCAATATAAACTTCTACCTCCATATGCATTAGGTCATGAAACATTGTTATAGCCATCCTTTGATAGGTTGCACCTGCATTTTTCAAAATGAAAGGCATTACTCTATAATAATATATTGCTCATTCAGTGATAAAGGCAGTCTTAGCTTTGCCAATGATTGCCGTGAGAATCTAGTTGTATCCTGAAAATCTATCCATGAAGGAGTACATAGCATATGCGGCAGTGTTGTAAATAAGAACATCTGTGTGAGGCAGAGGAAAATCATCTTTTAAGCATGCCTTGTTGAGTTCTCTGTAATCTACATAAGTCCTCACTTTCCTATCCTTTGTAGGTACTGGGACCACGTTGGCCAACCATTCTGGATAGTCTACCACTTCTAAGAACTTAGCCTTGATTTGCTTCTCTATTTCTTCTTTTACCAATTGTGCTCATTCTTGTCTCAACCTTTGCAGCTTCTGTTTTACAGACTTGTGTCCCTCCTTAGTTGGAATGTAAAACTAGGCAATGTCCCTGTCGATGCCAGGCATGTCATTATATGTCCAAGCGAATACTTTTGAATATTTTATTAATATTTTTTCTAGTTCTCTCCTTCCCTCAGGGGTAACATCTTTTGAAATATGCAATATGCAAGGATTTTCATCTGTGCCCATGTTAAATGGTTTAGTGTTGATGGAATGAATGTCAAATATGCTCATGTAAGGTTCAATGAAATGCTTATAATTATCAAAGGATAAATCACATAAGTAAGTAACATCAAATTTCATTGTATCATACTTAGAGTTTGGTACATTAAAAGATTAAAAAAGATCAGCAATACAAATGTCAACAAGAGTAGGTGCTTCATTAAATAGAATATCCTCTATGTTGGACTCAATGAGAGCTACGAGGTCGGTGTAACTAGGAGCCTCAGTTTCTAACCTCATACTTTGCAGAAGCTACTCAATCTCAGCAATAGAAATAATCCCTTCTTCTTCAGTTTGATTTTGTCCCTTTTCCATATTGTTGATCATATCAGTAAAAATCTTAAAACTCGCTTTCTTGAACCCATTGCATTCCTATTTCTCAGGCTGACCCTGGTACTTAGGAGGGCCTTTGGAAATGAAGGTAGTTTTCTTTCCCTTGTCCATGGTTGGGTCATATCCCAGTCCTTGCTTGCTAGTCTATCCCTTGAAGTCTGGCAGCTTTGTGATCCCATTCTTCTTCTTTCTGAGCCTAGTTCCTGGTGCATAGCTCATCTTCTTCATCATTTCCATTACCTTTGGACTAACCCAATCTTCATTGATTACTGATACTTGAAAGGCTAGAGGAATTATGTTCATGCATGCAACCAAAATGTTAGTCTCAGCTTCAATGGTGGCTACCTTCCTGTCTAGTGGGAACTTGATCTTTTGGTGCAAAGTGGATGGTACTCCTCCCAATAAATGAAACCAGGGTCTTCCTAGCAGTAGGGCGAATGTGGGCGGTATATACAGCACTGTGAATTCCACAATAGACTCAACCTCTCCCATGGTGACAGTCGCCTTAAAGGTTCCCACTACTTGCTTTTTAGAGTCATCATAAGCTCAAATTATCATGTTCGACATTTCAAGCTCTTCAACTAGTATCCCGAACTTATGGAGTAGCCTGAGTGGACAAACATTGATGGTTGATCCATCATCAACCATAACACATGATGTCTTCTTAACTCTCACAATTACTTGGATGAACAGCAGCCTGTTATGAGCTTTCCCTTCTAGTGGTAGATTACTATCAGAGAAGGAAAGAACACTGCTAGGTTTTAGAAGTAGTGAAGCTACCATATCCTTGGGAGTAGTGTTTGAAGAGATCTTTGTATCATTCAAAGTGCATGCCAGAGCATTCCGGCATTTCTCCACCATCATCAAGAGATCCCAAATGCTGACTTGACCTTGGGTTTTTATGAGCTGTTTTAAGATTGCGTCTTCTTCTACTTGGGCAGTGGGTTCACTCTCTTTTTTAACTTCCTTGGCAACCTCTTTTCCTTTCACCATGTCCTTCTTAGCAGGCTGATAGACTCTTCCACTTCTAGTGGTATGATTGACTGACAGTTCCTTATCAGAGTCATACCATATATTGATTCCTATTACACATGGCATATTTAGTAGTGGTATGGTGATGACCTCATCTTTTTCATCAAATTCATCTCCCCATCCGGAAGGCACGATGTCTTCCTTTTTTAGAACAACTGAAGGAGGACCAGTATACTTCACCTTGAAATCAAACTGTCCAGATTGTTGTCCTAATAGATCCCAGACTTCTTTCTTCTCTACCAGTTCCCCTTCTTCTTTGGATTTCGATGGTCTATCATCATCAATGACTTCCCCAACTCTTCTAACCGCTATGTGACTTAGCCGCCTTTGCATCATCATATGAGGTGTATAAGTAGGGAGCATAGATATATACTAGTAAGAGGAAGGATCCATCTCGTCATCACTCTGGCTGTAGACCAAGCCTGTAAATTTTTCCTTTAGTATGGCTAGTATTTCCCTTTCAAGCTTCTCTTCCTCACTCTTCTGAATGTCTCGAATGGAGTTCTTGATAAAGGACTCGGGCAACCCTAATGAGATAGCATAAGATGCTGGTGGTGGCATGTTTCAGTAGTTTGGTAGGGGGTTGGTTTTGACATTGGGTTACTTCTCCGGGTCTTCGATCTTACCAGAGTCTATGAGGTCTTGGATGTGATCTTTTAAGATGTAGTAGTCATTAGTATTATGGCCAAGCATTTGGTGGAAGTGACAATAAAGGTTGGGATTAATGCATGGTGGTAATGAGTTTAGTAAAGGTCTAGGTTCAAGAGGTTTTAGGAGGCCTTTTTGCTGGAGTTTTTGGAAGACTTTGGATAAGGGTAGGATAAAGTTTGAGTATTTGCAGTTTCTCAGGGCATTGACGGTTAGGTTTGTTTCAATGGAACAAGTGTTTTGAGTAAGATGTGTTTTCGGTAAGGATTTTTAGGTTGAGAGATCTCCTCGTTTTCAATTCTGATACTGGCTTGATGAAGCACTTTGAAGGTAGGATAGTGGACAAATAGCATCTGCTTGGGGAAGTGAGGTAAGGCTCCTTTGATCACCATCTCTATCTGCTCATCCTTTCGAGATCTATCCCTCATCAGAGCAGCTTTTCCTCTCCACTAGGCGATGTAGTCTGAGAAACTCTCACCACTCTTTTGTCTCGTGGTTTCCAAGTCTTGTCTCATGACATCCAGCTGGGTGTTGTATTCATGCTGCTTGATGAACTTCTATGTGAGAAACATCCAATAATTCTTAATTTTGTCTTCCAAATCAAAGAATTAAGCCCTCGGCCCCTCTTCTAATGAAGTAAAGAAGAACTTCACACTCTGAGATTTAGTTAACATTATAGAAGCCATGAAAGTATCATATTATCTCAAGTGGACTCTGGGATCGCCAGTACCATTTAACTTAGTGAAGTTTGGGAGTTTGAAATCTTTAGGCAGAGGTTCATCCTTGAATAATTAAAAGGTCGGTATAGTCACAGCTTCTTATAGTGCTCTTTTCTTTTAGTGAGAACTCGAGTTGAGCCATCATGTTAGCCAGTGTTTTGACCTCTTTCGATGGCTTGAACTTAGTTAGATTGACTAGTGGAGTAGTTGGCTGGGGAAGTGTCCCTCTCATAGCCTGATAGTACTCATTATCCTCAATAAACAATCCCAGAGTAGGTACTTTACTTTTCCCTCTATCCATCTTCGCATTAACTGACCCAAAGGCTCCCTCTTGGTCCCCTTTCTCACTGATCAACTATTCTATTGTAGCTTTCATTTCTTTCTTTAGAAAATTGAAGAGAGTTCTGTCACTCATCAGTTTCTTAAGAGCATCTTTCAACTGTTCTTCTCTCGTTTTGAGCCATTATCTCTTAAGCTGGATCATTCATAGGAATAACAGGACTAGTACTAGCACATTTAGCAGCTTTGAGCCTATGAGACTTTCGAGGAGCTATGTTTTTGCACAAGTATGCATGTTAGAGTAATAAAAAGATGATGCATGCGTGCATGATGTGATGAGTTCTACAAAAGAAAAGGGTTAGCATGTATGCATGGCGTGACAGTCATAACCTTGCTAATGTAGTGAGTACAATATGGCTACAAAAAGATCATGAGTTAGTATATGATGAAATGTCCCTACATGTGTGTATGTATGCGTGAGAAAAAATGAAGGAAAAACAAAATGAGCAAATAAGGTTAGCATAAAACTTGCAAAATGAGCAAACCAAGCACAAGCAATCTCTCCTTCCAACCTTATTACTCCACGTGGTAGAGAATTCTATCCTAAGTGGTTTTTTGAATCATAACCATTAGGGGACTATAGTTCTACTCTTGGACTAGGTTGTTTCCATTCATGATAATTAGACTCAAAAGGTAAACTAGGGAGCAATACCCAAATGTACTCGAGGTAACCACATAACATCATTGAAAGGCCCAATTGTCGAGTCTCAAATGGTGTCTATAGCTCGTGCACGCCCGCTAGCGCATGGACTATAGTCAATAGAAGGGATCCGAGTTTTTGTCCCTTTCATCGACATTTAGTACATTTACCAAGAGACATAAAGGTTTCGTTCGATAGTTTATGATTTGATTCTTTCAACATGAGTGTTCATAATCTAATCAGGTTCTTGATCCATCCACTTGTTATAGTAAGGATAAATGGATGACTTCCATAGGTTCCATCATCAAAAGATGTCACTATTTGTCGGTCCTTACAGACTATCCAAACTGAGGTGTATGATTCTCGTTATTCCTTGCATATCGGGCTTACACAAAGTAAACAAAGATCACACGGGCCTAAGCGTGGGTAGTCTATGAAGACTGACATAATGAAAGTAAATGGTTGCAGACACTAGAGATGTCATATCATTTATGAATTTTAGGTCGAGGGAACAACATCAATACGAGGATAGCATGCAAGAGCTAGGAGAGATCCCAGGGGAGATTTCTACTAGTTTATCTATATGAGCTGCGTCAGGTTTACGGCTTAGGTTAATGCCCTCATATGACTAGGGTTACAGACTCCGGTCAGAGAGTCTAGCATTCTTTTAATAACTCAGTCACCCTCCTTTAGGACTTAGGTTATAGACTTTGGTCGGGTAAGCCCAGTGAATACACGAGTAAAGGCTAAAGGTGATAATCCCTATCTACATCGCCCCGTGACTCGAGTGGAATCATGGTGGCAATGTCATTCAGTATTATCAAGGGTTTAGGGACTAAGGTGCATGTGGTGAGTATGATGATATGCGATTATATTGTTGTGAAGGTGAATAAAGAAGTTATGTATAACAAGAAACATTCTTTCATTCATACCCGTCGAATTAGAAGTCCCCAGTGGAGTCGCCAAAAACCTATGATTAGGATCACATGGATCTGTGTGCTTATAGCATTGGGGCACACAGGCTAATGGCGACTGATCTAGTAGATTTCCATTTGTTGTTGTTTGTGGGAGGGTATGCATGATTAGGCTTTGTAGATTGGAGTCGCCACCCAACTTGAATCGGGAAGAAGTGAAAAACTCACTTCCATAACCAAAGAATCTGGGTTTAGGGGGTAGGAGTTACTTATCCTGTCTCTTATTAGACATGTTGCTCAGTTATTCACTACTTCACCCTAATTTCGATTTTATGATGCATTTTACCACATACAAGCATTGGTCAGATAAATAAAGCACGGGATAACTGGATAGACAAGCATGCATCATATGATAAACAAGTAAACATCAATTAAGCAAGTAGGCATATAACATGTAGCACATAGCACACAAGCATGCAAGAGATAATAAAAATAAGCAAGCAAATAGACAAAATAAAAAAAAAAACGGGGAAAGGGATTAAGGATTACAACACGAGAAAAAGCCTATTCTAATAAATACATCCAAAATAAAAATAAATGGGGGAATTGAGATTAAGGATTACATTGTCTTGGAAAAACCTATTCTATTAATTACATAAAAATGATAAAAAGAAATAAAAATTATATTCTAATAAATCTGCAAAACAAAGGTTAGTCTCCACATACATGCATGCACACATTACACATAGGAAAATTTAACATATTTCATTAGTTCACAATTGAGATAATAAGTAAAGGAATAATTAAACATATAAGCAAATAAGAATGCTAATGTATGCATGATGCAAGATTTAAAAATTGGGTACTTTAGTGTGAAGTCATCATTTTCATTATTAAAAATAAGGTTTTTATGATGATGTGAATATAATGGAATAAAGTATGAAGGTACAAAAGATGATGAAAGTGATAAAGATATTATTCTCACTATAAAAATATTACCTTAACGATGGCAATAATAAATTTATCAACGAAACAATTATTTTCACCATAAAGATGAGAACTTTATGATAAAAATAATAATTTCATTAAGGAAATCAACCAAAATGATAAAAGTATAATTAATGTAATTAAAAATAATAAAATGCAGAATTGAAAATATTTAGGTGGCTAGGATGTCATTTCCACCATAAAAATATATATTTTATGATAAAATGACAATTTTGCCCCTAAAAGACATAAAAGCAATAAAAATCATGAAAAAGCGATAAAAATAATAAAAATACAGCAATATTAATATATATAAATAAAAATAAAGAAATTAGTAAATTAAGATGATAAAGGTGATATTTTTATCATAAAAAACATGAACTTTATGATTTTTATTGCATTTTTGCTATTTTCCCGTATTTGTGCTTTTATGGTAAATTTGGTATTTTTATCATAAAGTTCACATTTTTTTGGCAAGAATATCATCTTGATCATTTTAATTTATTCATTTCTATATTTTTATTTTTATATTAAGATTTCTGTATTTTTATTATTTTTGTTGCATTTTTGTGCTTTTTAGTGCTTTTATGCCTTTTAGGGGTAAAGTTATCATTTTATCATAAAATATATATTTTTATGGTGGAAATGGCATCCTTACCATTTTAATATCTTTAGTTCTACATTATTATTATTTTTATCACTTTTATTATGTAAAGGGGTATTTTATGATGGAATAAATACTAGGGAATTAAAGTGGCAAAATATGAATAAAATGATAAAATTTAATAAAGATGTTATTCTCACCATAAAAATATTAACTTTATGATAAAAATAATAAATTTATCAAAGAAAATAATAAAAACAACAAAGACAATAAATATGCAATAAAAATAATAATAATGCAAGTGGAATAACAAAAGGGGTGATTAAAATATTATTTTCACCATAAAGATTGAGCCTTTATGATAAAAGAAATAAATTAATCAAGGAAAGCAATA
>CATIWM010369898.1:0-10300 GCA_949671775.1 Mallotus repandus
ATAAAAATAAAAAATGAAAATAAAAATTTAAAATAACAAAATAAATAAAGAAAAAATAAAAAAATAGAAATTTAAAAGAAGAAGAGAATACGCAAAATATATCAAAAAATGCAATTTTAATGAAAATGATTGATCGAATTCTCAGATGATTACCCTTGTTGCGTGCTTTGACTAAGAAGAGTTTCGATTTCGATTTTAGGTCTAAAATCCTAAAAAAAGAATTTGAGGTTTAAGTATTTAGAAAACGGTTTCCACGAGTCTTTCACCCTTAATCGAAGGGGTTTGAGGCTTCAAACCAATGATTTAAGTTCACTTTTGGCTTAATTAAGACTAAATATGTCTTAAAATTCATCCCATAAAGCATTAAAAATGTAAAAAAATTGCCCAATGTCCCCTGTAAATCATAAAAAATTAAATTTATGAAAACCCATGCGCGTAGAAGGTAATTCACGGGTGTGGATTAAAAATCCACATGCGTGGGTCTTTTGGGACCCATACATACTCATCACTCTCATTGTGCTTTTTAAGTCGATTTTGGGTTATTTTTCAAATCTTTGAAATTCCGTGGGCCTTTCGGGCCCTGTAGGTCCAGTTAGGTGAGGTTTTTAGGTTCTTAGAGTTTCTAGGCATTTAGGTTTGATTTGGGCTCTAAATCAGTGAACCAAACCTTAAAAGCTTCAGTTCAACTTCTTAAAGCCTTGATTCAAGGTTTTCTAGTCTTAGCTTCACACCTAAGGTCCGATTTTCAAAGTAGAACCCTTGGAAATTTTAGAAAATGGTTTGGCCTTTTAAGCTTCATGTTCAAGGAATTGGACTCTCAATTTAAGCATTTGAGTGTTCGGTTTAATGATTCAGATATTTTTGAAGCACTAAATCAACCAACAATGGTCATTTGGCACTTCTAGGACCATAAAATGCACAAAATCACAATTAAATTAAGTATTCACAAATTGGACTCAAGGCTTTGATATATTAATCACCAAAGATCAAAGCAGACATTTACACATAAAGGTCATAACAAGAATCAAAGGTACAACATAAATAAATACATGGACAATAAGTACACAACTTCACAAATATTTTAATTATAAGCATAAAGAAAATGGACAAAAATTTAAGAAAGAATTAAACCAATAAAATGTAATTATAATCACAAATGCCAAATAACAATACAATGTTGATCATTAACCAAAATCCAAGATCAAATTAAAGAAGAACAACAAAAAGAAAAAAGCTTTAAATTAAGAGTTATTTATGAAACAAAAGTGATTTGAAAATAAAAACAAGTGAGAAAAATGTTGAATCCACTATGACTTTGGAGACTCATTTTGATGATGTACAATCATCATTGGATGCACAAGAGTCATTAAGATCATGATCGAAATTATTTTAAAGCAAAAAGGATGAAGAACCAAACTAAAGACCTATTTAGCCGATTTTGCCATGTCCTTGGTTGGTCTGGATGAGGTCTTTGGCTAATTTTTAAGAGCTTTGGTTGAAATTTGGAGGTGAATAGTCGGCCGGCTATTCATTAGCCAATTTTGATTAGTCATCTATGACTAAAGGTAAGAATCAACTTTTTGCACAAAAAACTAAAAATTCAAAGCCCCAATCTCAAGAAATCAAGATGAAGAGAAATGAGTTTTATAAAGTGTTTAGCCTCAAAATATGACATTGAACTCACTAAAAATAAAATATTTGATTAACGAATGTGAGATTAAAAGCAAGAAAGGTGATTGTTTTAGTATGGTTATTTGAGGGTTGATCTTTGGTTGATGTTAGGTTATTTTGTTGTTTGATTTTTGTGCTGGGACTTGAGAGAATTTTCAAGTGGTAGAGGGTAGTATTTAGGTCAGAAAATAGGTAGAAAATGAAGAGATAAAGGGGTGTGAAAAGGGGAGAGACTAAATGAGCATTATTTTTGCTCAATTTTCTTATTTTCACTATTTTCTCTCACCCTAATTTTTGCTCCAATAGTTTTCTCTCACTTGCCATTGGATCTCTCCCCTAAAATGCTTCCTTAAAGCTTCCATTATAGACAAAGGTCTAATGGCAAGTGATGTAATTAAGTAACATAAAAAAGGGATCCTTTAGGTAACTAAAAGACAAAAAAAAGTACTTTTCTCAAACCTAAGTGACGCTTGTCCCAAAATATTCTCAAATGGAATATTCTTTGCTTAGTCACTACTCCTAGAGATTTATACCTTATTTTAATACATGTGTGGGACTTGGTTTGGTGGTTAAATTTTGACTTTTTGTCAAAAGGTCCCTACGGACACACTGTAATTTTAAAAGACAGATTCATACTAAAATTTAACTTTAGGAGCCCGATTTGACATTTGAAAAGGTATGTTGATCAAAGTTTAACTTTTCATCCTGAGGCTTCTTGAGGTTAGATCAAAGCTCCTAGAAGAAAAGTAGTCTAAAAAAAGACAACATAGACATAAAATAGTCCTTTTTTAGGACATTACTAATTGACTCAACAAACAAAACTTAGAAAAGACTCTTTCTTTCTCAATCCTCAAAACCTCTTTCTCAGCCCAAACAAAGTCTGTCAAAGGTTTTTTTGGGGTTAGGTTGGGTCTTAATATGGTTCAGCTTGGCGATCAGGTAAGGTTTTAGTGTTTTAAATGGTTATGAAATGGCTTAGTAATCATTCTTCTTAATCAATCTCAATTACTGGTGAGATATTTTTCTACTTTCATCATCGGCCTTTAGGGTTTTTAAATGACCCTAACAGGAGGTTTGGTCATTGGTGTTTTTATGTTTATAATAAAAATTATAATATTATTGTTAAATATAAAACTAGATCGAGAAAATTAAAACAGATAAGTTATTTACATGCTAGTCTTATGTCAATGCAGTATCCTATTCTATTTCCATAGAGAGAAGATGAATATAAAATAAACATTGAATTTGTGTCTCTTGGCAATTCAAAATGTTTTTTAAGAAAATTCATTATCATGAGAGAGTATTATGCATATAGAACTCAACAAAGATTGCTAGAAGGAACTACTCTTTTAAGAGGTGGAAGTTTGTTTTAATAATATATTGTTGATACATTTTCATATGTTGAGGAAGAGTGCTTAGATTTTATAAGCAAAAATAGAAAGAATTTAGAGGTGTTCAAAATTCCCATAATATTGGAAAATTTGTCATTACATTACCTACTAGCTGCACAGGTGGTCCACGATATATAATTGAGCATTATCACGATGCCATGGTTATTTGCAAATTATTTAGCCATCCTAATCTCTTTATAACCTTTACATGTAACCCATTGTGGCAAAAAATATAGCGTATGTTTTATTATATTTTTCGATCAACGTTCAAATGATAGACCAAATATTATTAGTCATTTTTTTAAAGTTAAACTAACAAATTTAATTGATGATATAAAGAAAAAAACCATATTATAAGAACAATGGAACTTATATATATAATCGAGTTTTAGAAAAGAGGGCTTTCGTACGTTCACTGCTTAATTTGGTCAGGTGAAGGGAGAAAACCAAGGACTACTTTAGATATTGATTTTTATGATATGCACTAAATTATTGTCGTTGGAAATGAACCTAAAGGGCGCCATTTAATTTCTAAGTTTATGGTTCATGGTCCATGTTGTCCTATCAATCCATCTACTCCTTGTATGAAAGGTGATAGATGCTCAAAATTTTATCTGAAAAATATTAGCTTGAAACATATATTAATTCTAAAGGATTTGCTATATATAGATGCATGGATAATGGTGAATTTGTTTTGAAAAATAATGACAAAACAGACAACTGTTTTATTGTGCCTCATAATAAAGAACTTATTAATAAGTATAAGCTCACATATGTGTTGAATATTGTTGTCAAACTTTGATGGTTAAGTATTTGTTTAAATACATCAGTAAAGGAACTAATAAAATTCAAGTAGTTATTCATAACTATAGGAGAGATATGATAAATTCAAATGATGAGCAAAATAGCATCACTAATGAAATAAAAGAATATATTAATTATTGATATATTTCTCCATGTGAAATTTTTTGGTATTTATTTGAATTTCCTATACACCACAGTGAACTTGTTGCCAAAAAGTTAGTTGTCCATTTAGAAAATATGAATTAATTTTTATTTCATTCAACGGATGATTTGAGCTGCATAATGAATGATTCAATTTATACATTAACTATATTTACTAAATAGATGAATGCAAATAAAATATACAAAGATGCAAGATCTTTAACTTATGTTGAATTTCTTATGAAATTTGGCAACCTTGTGAAAAAATATGGACTAGAAGAAAACATAGTCATTGTATTAGTAGAATAGCATATATACATCTAAGCTCTAGTGAACTATATTATTTGAGAATGATTTTAAATATTGTTAAAGGCCTATGAACATATGAGGATATCAGAACAACTTTAGAGTTTTGTACCTAATATTTCGATCGATGTGCAGTGCTTATGGCTTATTGGGTGATGATCTTAAGTGGATTAATGCACTTGAAAAAGCTAAATTTTATGCAACTTCCTCTCAACTATGTTATTTATTCACTATAAATATTCTTTTCTATGAAGTTGGGGATCTAGGAAAGCTTTTTAATTTATTTTGGAAAAAGTTCATTGATGACATTATGCATGAATTATTGAATGCTTTTGAAATTCCTAAAGAGTCTATTTCTAAGTATTATTTAAATAAAAAAGTTTTAATTGAATTAAAAAATTAATTAAAATTACTCATCATTGTCTAATTTTAATTTACTGCAACCAAAAAATTATTCTAATGGTAATTTAAATAACAGATTGTTACTATAAGAATTGAATTATGATATCAAAGCACTAACACATGCATCATTACTATAGCCCTTGAATGTTGAACTATGAACCGTTTACAATGACATGATTTATGCCATTGATAATAAAAATAGAGGATTATTCTTTGTTTATAGACATGGAGGAAAAGACAAAACTTACTTATATGAAACTATCATATCATATTTAAGATATAGATGTAAAGTTGTTTAGTTTGACATTGCATCATTGTTGCTATCAGGTGGCAAAACTGCTTATTCTAGACTTAAAATAGCTTTACATATTAGTGACCATTCATCATGTGAAATTATAAAAGACATACAATTGGCTAAATTGATAGAAGAAGCATGCTTGGTTATATGGGATAAGCACCTATGTGTCATAAACATCATTTTGAAGCAATTAAAAGAACATTTAGATATATTTTATTTGATACATCTATTGATATACATGTGAGGCCATTTGGTGGGAAGACCATTTTATTAGATGGTGATTTCAAATAAATTTTACATGTTATTATAAATGGTAGTAAAGAAGAAATTATAGATGCATCATTAACATGTTTCAATTTATGGAAATTTTTTAAAATTTATAAGTTAACAATAAATATGTAATTATCAATGGCGAATGAGGCAAACTCTAAAAATTACAAATTAGCCATTTTTTCTAGTTAGCTTTTATCTATTGGCAATGGATCAATGCCATTGGTGCAGTTAGAAGGTAATAGTAAAGAAGATAATTTCATTAGAATTCCATATGATTTGCTTATAAAAAAATTTGAGTATCTTATTCAAACAATAATAAATGAGACTTATCCTAATTTTGTAATTAAGTATGGTGATTATTCTTACATAAAAAAAGAGCGATTATAACTCCAACAAACGAAACCGTCGATGCTATGAATAGTGAAATGGTAGGGTTAGTTATTGAAGAAGAGAAAAATTTTGATAGTTCAAATTCAATGTGTAAAATCTCTAGCTGATTTGAGGAACTAGACATTCTTTATCTAGTTGAATTTTTATATTCTTTAAATTTTATGGATTTTCTCAGCATGAGTTACGACTTACGAAATATATATCGATTATGTTGCTTCAAAGTATTAACCCTTGTATAGGGACTATGTAATGGAATATAATTGATGATAACTAAATTAGGCACAAAAGTTATAGAAACTATTATCATCATTGGCTCACATTATGGAGAAAAAGTTTTTATATTGAGAATTATTCTTACACATTGCGATAATAAAATGACGGTTTTATTTAAAAAAAAAGACAATTTCTAATAAAAATTTGTTATTGCATGAAAATAAATAAAATCAAAGGAAAAACACTAAAACAAATTGGATTGCACTTAAAAGATGATGTTTTTTCACATGGGCAAATATATGTTGCATTATCAAAAGTTACTTCTTATGAAGGAATAAAAAATGTTAATACTAAAAAGAAAAGTATCTACATGTAGGTAGCATGAGAAATATACGAAGAATATTGTTTACAAGGAAATTTTCTATTAAATAATGTAGGATTGTATTAATGTTTCTTGTTGTTATTATATTGTTCGTAATTCTTGAGTTCTTTCCTTATGATGTTTTTTAAGAATTCTTTATTATATTTTAAATGTACATGCTTATTGATTATGGGGAAATATTGTCATACACTCTTTTTTAGAATATTAATAATGCAAGTAGGAATATTCAGATTAAAGTTTGAGTTATTTGTGTATGGAAATTTGCAAATATTAGCAATCTCGATGATATTTATAGTTTGAAGTTCTTAATGCTTGACGAGAAGGTTAAAATGCTCAATTTCTAATCTTAAATATAATTTTCATGTGTGCCGTTCCATTTTGTGTGATTATTACAGGATAGGATCAATGTGGTATCGGGGGACACAAGTTTAGATGACTGTATACTGGTTGTTATTAATGTGGGAGGGTTAGCCTGAATAGGCTTGGTAAATTAAAGCCACCACCCAAATTTGTTGGAAAATGGAAAATGAATGAGAACTTACTTTCCTAACTAGAGATTTTAGGTTTAGGAAATCTTTTAGGATGCCTTTTATTTTAGAATTTCTCTAGACACTTTGTCCTTAGGATGCATGATTGTCTTTCAAGTTGTTTTAGAATTTTTCCTGCAAACAAGTAGAAAACAAACAGTTAGGATTTTGTTATTTTTTAAATGAAAATTTTAGTCATAAATTTTTATATTATTGACTTCCCTTTATTATTAGTGTGAGGGTTTGCTTTGCTTTGGAATTTTTTTTCCTGTAAATAAGTAGAAAAAAAAAATAGTTAGCATTTATTTTACTACTTAGAAGAAAAATGTTTGGTTAAAATTTTTTTAGACTTCTGTTTATTAGAGGGAGGTCACATCCTTGGTTTTGCTTAGTAGTTTTACTGGAGCAAAACAGTTTTATCAGAGCCTTCCTGCAGAGTTATAGAGCCAGATATAAGGCCTCGGCTTCGACGGTTTGATTCAGGGCTTCCCGGAGGGTCCTTTAGTACTGAAGAGCCGCCAGGCCGCTATGTCAACTTTAATCGAGCAGTGGTCAAACTGTTCATACACTTTCCACTTTAAGTTTAAGGAGATGACAATCATGCCCCTTGACTTTACTGTGATTATTGGGTTCTCCTTTGCTGGTCAGCTGATACCGTTTGACATTCTTGATGACTCTACTGTGCGATGCATACAACTGTTTGGCTAATGTCTTGAGGTCATGGTTGGTCGGGGCGACCTAATTTCATATTGAGAGATTAGCCAGGTGCATTCTTGTCGGGCTGCTTTGATTGGTGGGTTAGAGGATATTAAGAGATTAGCTAGGTGCTTCATTTTTTTTATCTCCTATGCACCATCGTATTCCAAAGCATGAATAACACCGATGGTTCATGGCTG
Organism: Mallotus repandus; assembly: GCA_949671775.1. Classification (NCBI taxonomy): domain Eukaryota; kingdom Viridiplantae; phylum Streptophyta; class Magnoliopsida; order Malpighiales; family Euphorbiaceae; genus Mallotus; species Mallotus repandus. The sequence continues at coordinate 7,695 of CATIWM010369898.1, forward strand.
CTTCCTCTTTTGTAGGACTTAAATAGATTATGGGAGTATGATTAGGGCTTCCCCACCTATGACTATCTTTTACATGGCCTGGATGATGCATGCAGAGGCAGATTGTAGATTTATGGCATCCCCTTGGTGGCTGATGTGAGTTATTTTGATGATTTTCTATCTTTTCTTTTCCTTTTCCCGAGTACATTACTTGTGACATGCTTCCTTTATTTTTCTCTTTTATAGATATAGAGGCTTTTGAGTTCTGCATTATCACCCCTCCCACATTGGCGATTCAGCTACCTGAGGTGTTCCCTCACTTTCCTCTTTAGACATCCAGCATCTAAAGGGGTCGTTTACAGTCCCTGAGGAGGTCCGCGCTGCTTTGACAGGGTTGGCATTTGATAGGATACATTTCTCTTTCTCCATCACCTGGTAGAATGTTTTGTATTCTCTAATGATTTGTTCTCATTGCAAATTAACCTTCAGTAGTGGGGTGAGTTTCCCTTTGAGTTCTCAATGGTGATTCAGGGAGGTGTCAAGCTCTCTACCAAAAGAGTGTTGCTAGTGATCCCTATTAACTATGACTGGTATTTGGGTGAGCATGTCATAGACTGGACCAAGGGACCCACTCCTCATCATGTGCCTTATTCCCCTCCTGCCGACATGTTATAGGGGAAGGATTTAGTGGGCAATAGTTTGGAGCGTGCGCTAGCTAGGCTTGATGGTTATGAGTGCTTGGCACTAGAGGGCATCTCTTATGTAGAGGCTGTCATTCCGCGCAATTAATAGCATGATGAGTGGCTATGTGCTTACCCATTCTGTTGGTGGCTTTTCTTCCAATACTCTTCCAGTATGTTTTGATTTTCCTTTTAAAAATACTTGACTTTTTATTTTAATATAATCTTTCACGTGCTTATAGTCCACTTCGAAAAGGGCTCATGTTGAAGATGTCACTGAGTCCTCTAAAGTTATTGGTGCCACTGATGTTCCTCATAATACGAATCATGTCGTTCCTAGAGTTGTCGCTGTGCCATTGGTTCCTTTGCTCAGGGGTTATGATCTCAATGGTGGCATGGTGACTCGTATGGTTCCAATGGCGATTAAGCCTATAATCTTTGTCCTTGAGAACACCACCCATGTGAGTTGTGCTTTACATTCTACTTTATAGTGTTCTTTTAATTTAGTTCTTTTAATTTAGTTGCTTGTTCACTGTCTTATGTGCAGGTTCCTTAGGAGACAACTAAGTATTGGTACCAGTGCGCCTTAAGATTGCTTAGCCATTATGTCCATTATTTCATAGAGACCCGAGTGAGCATTTTTCTCTATACTTTCCTTGTTTAAGTGTGTAATGTGCAATATGTAAGTTATGGGATATGCATATGCTAATATATGTATGTAATGATGCAATATGAGTTTTCAAGGATAATGTGCTAGCAAGAAGAGGTAATGCATCATCAAGAGGCTCATTATCAAAGTAAGATCCAAAGGCTTTAGGATGAGATTGAGGAGTTGAGGATCCATGGTCTTAATGTTGGGCCTAGTGGAAGAGCACCTTAGATGATGAGGATGAGTCTTAATTTCCCCCACCCCCTGATGCTATATGCTAACTATACTGATGATTCTTTTTAGACACTTTATAATGTAGGAAACTCTTATTGATGTATTTTTTGATGATGCTTTTAGTTGATTAGTTTATCTTGACTTTTCTTCGATCTTTGCTTCTCTGCTGAGGGGCTAAGTACATTAATGAAATGCTTTACAAAGAAAAGAATTCTTACAAACAATTGTTATAGACAAAAGGAAAAGATTGTTACAAAAGTATTGACCCTTAAGATGCAAAATTTTGCTCTTGCGTGTGCTAAGCATTAATTCAGACATTTACTTCTTTACACATGCAATCTTTAACAGTTCTTCCTATTCATATTGAGTGACATTTAGCAAGGGCATGAATGCATATTATATAATTCAAAATGAAGGTACACCTGTCCTTAGTTAGCCCTCTCAGGTTTTATAACCAAGTATTTTAGCCCTCACCATTTTTATGAATAGTATCACTTTAGATGATTGATGTTGACCTATTCCAAGAGTTCATTACCATCGACATCCATCAACTTGACTACTTCCTTGAGAGAATAGTCTTAATTAAGGCCCTTCCCAATTGGGTTGGAACTTCCCTTTTAGATTTGATACATTCTGCTTAGTTTGTCTCAATACCCAATCTCCAACTCTAATGTAATCTTGTTTTACTCTTTTGTCAAAAGCCCTTACAATTCTTCTCTGATACAATTAAGTATGGTAAAGCACCTTCAACCTCTTGCTATCAACCAAATTTAGCTATGCCATTCTTTATTCTACTCACTATGTCTGATATGAATCCAACCACCGTGTCCTACAAGCACCAAGGAAGCAATAAGCCTTTAATAATTCAAACAAACCCAAATCATGAAGACAAGAGTCTAGCCATGTTAAAGTAAAGTTTTTAGCCCATTTTGATAAATAAAAGGCCATTCAACTTTAATAAGATTGATGGGCTTATTTTTATTAGACTTTAAATTTGAACATTTATTCTATTAGAGTTATATTTTATTGTATTCATATGAGTGAGTTATTAAAGAGAAATAAGA
>CATIWM010370072.1:0-18475 GCA_949671775.1 Mallotus repandus
TCTTAAAGACATATTAATTTTCTTGTTCAAAATATTAAGTCTATACAAGCATAAGGAACAAGAAATAATTTGATAAAGTCAGAAACAAATCATATTAATGAGCTCAAGAGTGTCATAACATCATCATAATCAATCTTCAATACAACTAAGACCCATTCTATGTACATGTTCTTTAAATGTCTTTGGTTGTAAGCCTTTAGTTAAAGGAACTGCAATCATAAGATCCATTCTTATATGTTCAATGCACACTCTTTGTTTCTAAACCTCCTCTTTGATAGCAAAGTACTTCAATTCCATATGTTTAGCACCTCTAGAATATTTATCATTTTTTGGAGAAGAAAACTACTGCGGAATTATCACAATAAACTTTCAGCGGTTTGGTAATGGTGTTGACAACCCCAAGTCCTGAAATAAAGTTCTGCAGCCATAATGGATGAATTATAGCTTCATAACAAGCTACAAACTCTACTTCCATAGTGGATGAGGCAATGACAAATTGTTTGGCACTTTTCCATGAAATTGCCCCTTCACCTAACAGGAACAAATAGCCAAAAGTTGACTTTCTACTATCAACACATCCAGCAAAATCTGAATCTAAATATCCAATCACTTATAACTGATTAGACATCCTAAATGTGAGCATATAATCCTTAGTTCCTTGAAGGTATCTCATAACTTTCTTTGCAGCTATCCAATAATCAATATCAGGGTTACTCTGATATCAGCCCTACATTCCAACCACGACGTTAATATCAGGTATTGTGCAAGTTTGCAAATACATCAAGTTGTCCATAATAGAAGCATATAGAATAGATTTCATTTGCTTATGCTCCACATCATTCTTTGCACATTGCATAAGACTAAATTTGTCCCCTTTTTATATTAGGACAACACCTGTTGAACAATTGTTCATATTAAACCTCTTAAGAATTTTCTCAATGTAAGCTTTCTGAGACAATCCTAACAATCCATGTGATCTCTGGATATTGAAATTCCAATCACATAAGATGCCTTTCACAAATCCTTCATCTCAAAATTCTTAGAGAGAAAATTTTTAGTCTCATACAAGATGCCCAAATCATTAGCAGCAAGCAAAATATCATCAACATATAGAACCAACAATATAAACTTACTCCTACTAATCTTTCGATAAATGCACCGATCAATGATAGTTTCTTGAAAATCAAAAGATGTAATAGTGTCATTGAACTTAAGATACCATTGCCTGGAAGCTTGTTTAAGTCCATCTATTGATTTCTTAAGTTCACACACCATATGATCCTTTCCTTCTATGGAAAAACCTTCAGGTTGATCCATATAAATTTCTTCCTCTATATCCCCATTAAGAAAGGTTGTTTTCACATCCTTTTGATTTAACTCTAAATAATATTGAGCTACCAAAGCCATAATGATTCTTAATGAATCTTTCTTTAAAACAAGTGAAAATGTCTCTTTATAATCAATGCCATCCTTCTGAGTATAACCCTTGGCAACAAGTCTGGCTTTAAATTGTTCAATATTGCCATTAGAGTCATGTTTAATTTCAAAGACCCACTTACATCCAACTCATTTACAACCTTCTGGCAATTTGACAAGATCCCAAACATTTTTTTTAGCCATTGATTTTAGCTCCTCTTTCATAGCATTAATTCATTTATTAGACTTATCACTGTTAATGGCTCATGAAAAGGAAACATGATCTTCATCAATGCCACAATCAAAATCTGACTCTTGCAAATAAACCAAATAATCATTTGAAATAGCCGGTCTTCTTACCCTTACAGGTTTACTTAAAGCTATTCCACATGGTTAATTTATATCAGTTGGTTGTACGTTAGGTTCTTCATGGGGTACTTTTTCATTCAAATATTGTTCATTATTGTTTTGTTCTTACAAATTTGGAATAATATTTTGAACAATTATGGATGCAGGAACATTTATGGGTAATGGAATATTAACCCTTATTTCATTAATATCCACAATACGTTTATTAGCACTCCCACTAACTTCACCATTCTCAATGAATTTGGCATTGTCTGTCTCAATAATTCTAGAACTATGGTTTGGACAGTAAAACTTGTACCCTATGGATTTCTCTGGGTAACTAATAAAGTAACCACTAACAGTTTGAGAATCCAATTTCTTTTCATGTGGATTATACACTCATGCTTCTACTGGACAATCCCAAACATGCAAGTGTCTTAAACTAGGTTTCCTTCTAGTCCATAACTCAAAAGGAGTTTTAGGAACTACCTTACTAGGAATCCTATTTAGCAAATATACTACAGTTTTAAGTGCATATGTCCACAAAGATTTGGGTAATGAGGAATTACTTATCATACTCCTAACCATATCCATTAATATTCTATTTTGCCTTTCTACCACACCATTGTTGTTGAGGTGTGCTTGGCATAGTATACTATGCACATATGCCATGTCTTTCAAGAAACTTTGCAAATGGACCTAGATTTTGTCCTGATTCTCCATGCTTTCCATAGTATTCACCACCTCTATCAAACCTTACTATTTTCACTTTTCTGTCTAGTTGCCTTTCAACCTCTTTAATAAATACCTCAAGGGCATTTACAGGTTGAGATTTTTCATTAAGCAAATAGACATATCCATAACATGAAAAATCATCTATAATGGTGATAAATTACTTTTCTCCACCAAAAGATGGAGTATCAAAAGGTCCACATAATTTCAAGAAGTTGAGTACTTCTTGTGGCTCCTTTCTTGTTATGTTTAGTTTGCTTTCCCTTAATGCAATCCACACATAAACCAAGATTAGTAAAACCTAGATTTGGTAAAATCTCATTCTTTACTAATCTGTGTAGCCTTTCTTTGGATACATGGCCCAAACTTTTATGCTACAAGTAAGTAGAGTTTTCATTTGCCATACTACTTTTAATTCCAATATTCTGATGAACACACATCATGGATGCAGAGAAATCAACATCAAGTTTCAATCTGTATAAACCATCCACAAGAATTCCAAAACCAATAGAGAAATCATCTTTATTAAATAAACTGAAACATCCTTTTCCAATCTTAAAACTAAACCCATTAACATCAAGTTTCTATACAAAAATAAATTTCTAGAAAGTGAAGGCACATTGAGAGTTTGTGGTAGATCCAAGTGATACCAAGTGTCTTAAATAAGATGATAAGTCTCTGTGCCTTCAATTGGGCCTTCTTTCGGTTCCCTATGAACAAAAAGTTCTCATTTGGGTTTATGTTCTGGATTGTAAGGAATCCCTGCATCGCATTGGAAACATGAGTAGTGGCACCAAAATCCAACCACCAAGTATTAGAAGGAACTTCATATAAGTTTGATTCAAAAATTGGAGAAGCATAATGAAAGATACCTTTCTTTTCCAACCAAGCTTTACATTTCAGGCAATCTTTCTGATAATTTCCTTCTTTCTTCCAGAAGTGACATTTATCTGCCTTCCTTTCCTTCTTATTATCATCAGTGACCTGTGCTACTTTAGCTAGTCCTTTCTTCTTAAATTTCTTGGATTTTGGTTTGATAACTTTACCAACTCCTTGACCCACTAGGTTTACTGAATGAACCCCTTAAGGCTTTAATCTTGTTTTCTCTTGAGTAAGCTTATTGTCCAATTCATTAACTTCTTACTTATCCTTAATAGTGTTATGGTTAATTTGAAAAGGCCCATACTCTTAAGGCAATGAGTTCAAAATGAATTGTACTAGAAAGGAGTCATCCATTATCATTCCTAGGGTCTTAAGTCTTGCTAAAATATTAGTCATATCAAGTACATGCTGTTGCATACTTTGTGACCCATCATACTTCATGGTCGTGAGTTCAGCCATTAGTGTCCCTGCAAATGACTCATCAGCAGAACAAAAGCGCTCTTCCACAAGCTTAAGATAATCTTTAGCAATTACACTTTCTGGAAGAGTAGACTTAATGTTGTTGGCAATTGTCATTCACATGAAACTAAGGCATAATCTGTTAGATTTATCTCATGCTTTATGTTTTAACTTCTCAGCCTCATTGCTTGTATTAGTAATGTCAGCAAACTTTTCTTCTAATAGTGCCAAGTCAAGATCCAAGACACCTAAATAGAAATTGACTTGTTCATGCCATTCAGAGAAGTTTAAACCATTAAAGATAATAACAGTAGAAGCATGCGAATGAAGAGAAACAATTGCAAATACATAAATGCTCACTAAATTAACAAATTCATATAATTAAATGCATAAAATATATTGTAGGTCTCCTTTGGGTAAACACAACAATATATACACATCATCATCATAATTAGAATGGTATTCAAACTTTATACGGTAATTAATAAACTTTATCAAATCTATATATAGTACCTTTGGATATCCATATTACATTTGACAAGAGATATTAGATTTCCTCCTTTATGTTTATAAGTTATAAAATATCAATCTACCTTTGGGCAAATCCTTAATTTCTAACAAGCAATAAATCTTTATGACCTAACAATAGCATTCTATAAAATTTCATAAATTATATGACCATATATTAAACTAGTTTGACCACTTTGGTGACTAAATAACTAATTTAATCTTAATGCCATATAACTAAATAATTATAATATTAAAATAATTGATCTATCATAATATCAAAATTTGAATCTGGAGTAAAACTTCATTTGGGATAAAAAATATATTACCAAAAGTTTAAATTGAAAAGAAAAATATATATATATATATAACTTTTGGTATCCAGAAATAAAATTTTAACAATCAAAGCCAACAATATATTGTGCAAAACCCAAAGTTTATCAACAATTCATATAGCCCAAAACTAAGAAATTCATCATCAAGCCAATTAACAATACATCAAACCAAACTCTAAAAGAAACCTTCAATTCATTCAGCCAATTCATGATCACTAATTGGTAATCGCCAACACTTGAAAAATCGACTTTAATACAGTTTGCCAAAATATTTTTTTTTATCATAATATTAAAATAATAACTTCAATCAATACCCATAAACATAAAACAATCATCAATATTAATGCATAATCAATCAATCAATCAAAAATATGAACAAATTATTTATTTAAAACTCATGCTCTGATACCACATGTAAAACTTACATAATGATCATATAAAACAAACATGATCATAATCATAGGATCTTAAATAAATAATTTGTTACATAAAATAGAGTATAAAATACTTGGTGCATAATTCATCATAATTGTAGAGAGACTTGAATCAGATTGGATTTTTTGGCCAAATTGATTTCTCTCCCTTAATCTTAATTCACATAGTAAAGAACTAGATGGAATTTTGGTATGCTAACCCTAATAGGTAGAGAGAGGACCAATTTATATATGTGAATAATTTTAATCTGGTACGTCCATCAAATACCAAAATCAATGGCTTATATTTATTTCATTATTAAATAATAACCCTAACCAAATAGGAAACTAAATTAAATATTAAATATGGGCCTAAACTTTCGGACCACATCTAACAAGCAAAACATATGTAACGACATGGTGAAACATAGATTTACATTAGAAAAGTCCTGAACAATATAATACAACATGACACAATAAGTATTCTTAAATTACGGGAGTGTTTCTCTGTAAGTATTAATCTGCTTCTTTTTATCTAGGACTTTTAATCAAATGAGAAGAGTGTACTAATTTCATACTGTAGTGAGCGTATGTGTTACTAATAAATGCACAAAACTCGAAAGATAAACACTTCAATATTGTTCATAGATAGCATATAAAAGAAGAAACTCCATCTTATTAGTACTATAATTTTTTTCAAAAGTACCATTCAGTAACTGGTTCTTTTAGGGTACTATCAGTGAAAATTATTCATATGTCATGAAGAGTTCACACTTTAATTGCAAAAGCCAATAATGAAAGAAAATTAATAGATGTCTATGCCTAACCTATAATATTTATCTTAGAGCTGCAGAAAACTGGGTGTTTCAAAAGATATTTGCACATGAAACAACTACAGCCCATTGCTATGAATTCTGCAATTATGGGGCACAAAATGTTGTATGTGAAGGACAACCATCATTCTTTCTGTGGATTCTGTAATTGCAAAAAACAAGAAATTGAAAGTGGAAACAGAGATTAGTGAAACAATATTTCTCTGTAACAAATGTTCTGAAATTTGATGATATAATTATGGACTAACATCATAAAGAAAAACATAGTGTAGCTAGATAATAAAATTCATAAGCTTATCATAAAGTGGTTGGTGAAGCAATGTATACATACCATTTCTGTATGCAACAACTGTAGTGTTGTATTAAGGTCCTTCCTCCAACGCCATTTATCCATCTCTTCAGTTAGATACACTTTCTGAAGCTCTGGTGTATTCACAACTCCTTGAGAAAAAGCCTTCATCTTAGGGCACTGTATCATAATTACTTCTTCCAAAGATGGACATTTTATAGTGCAAGTTACTGAGGAAAAGATAGTAAGGCTTGGTAAACAATAAAGTGTCAAGCTTTTCAATTTGTTCAATGTGATTTCAGTCTGTGTTTCGTTGTCCTCACTTGCCATAATTTCTCTTAACATCTTACAATCTCTTACAAAAATTTTAGCAAGATGCACCATGCTTTTGGCAGTTTTTGATGTTACTAACTTCACCAATCCATCACATTCTAACACTTCCAGTGTTGTTAAATTGAAGAAAGACACAGAAGATGGCACCAAATTGATTAAGCTGTGGCAACGATATACACGTAGCTCTTCAATATTTTGAAGAACTTGCTGCAGTTGAGGTTTTTGGCTGCATATGCATGTCAAATAAGGAAAACGAGCTAGTACCAGGCCTCGTATCTGGGCAAGACTAGTCGCATGTTTCTCCTGAATGACAAGTTCAAATGAGAACAGCTCATCGAAATCACAAGAATTGAGAACAAGTCTCTCAACATTTGGGAACATCAAAAGGATATCAAACGGAGAAGATGATAACTTTTTGTCATGAAAGTCTTGCAGCTCGAGTTGTTTAATAGTGTGAAATGGGCCCTGCAGTTGTATCATTGCGATGTCCTTGCTCTTTAATGTCATTACTCTTAAGTTTGGAATAACCTGGAGATCAGTTGGACAAAATCAAGTTCAAGTCAACCTTATGTATATTTATATTGACTTATTATATACTTTAATATTTTTTATTAGTATTTAATATTACGTAAATTATAGTATTTAGTAATAATATAAATAGACTTGTTCATAAATCAAATATTTCCTGACTGCAAAATAATTAGACTTGAATAAGTTTGATATATATATATATATATATTAAAATAATCATGAAAATAATGTAATTTACTAAAAGATTGATTCATACTTTCTCAAATAGTGATTGAACTTGACTCTCAAATTGCTTCTCATCCTCGATTTGCAACTTTTGTGGCTTGGTTGCGAAAATCTCCAAATTAACATTGTTGAACACTGTCAAAGTTTCTAGAGTTGGCGTTTCTAAAATATGAATCCCTGGATAAAAGTTCTTTAGATTTTCTAATTCGTTAAGTTCTAAACATTTTAGATTAGAAAATACAAACTTAGGAATTGCTTCCTTTCCTTCCTTCTTTGCTATAATATTCTCCATTCCATAGCAGCAGCAGATGTGAAGTTTTTCAAGTTTTGGAAGGCCTTCTTTAGCTATTGAAGCAGAGAATGCCCATTTCAAACTTGAACAATTGTGAACATTTATTTCACATAAATCGGGAAATGACAAAGTTCCCAAGGGATCCTTATTCAAAATATACTTCAAATTTGGGAGATTATCTATGTCCAAAATCCTCAACTGACTGGTAGCCACATTATCTACATCTTTTAAGTCTACTGCTACTAGCTCTTGCAGATCAAACACCTCTTCTAGTAAATCACAATTCTTTACGAATAGATTTTTTAGATTTTGGAGTCTTCCTAACATGTTGGTAGGAAAAATTTTCAGTAGACCTTTTCCATCTTCCACCACTAATTCTTCTAGTTTGCAAAATGAATATGGATGAAGTTGATTGTCCCATATCATCTTCAGGTTGTTCATTTTGACAATTTGCAGTTCTAATAAGTTGGGGCACGCAATCTGCATTAATAATCATAGTGCATCAATATATAATTAAAAAAAATATTATTTCTCTAAGATAGTGAAGTTTATTACCATGCACCTCAAGATGAGTTCAATTGACCATTTCCTCACTTGCATCAAACAATATTTACTCATAACTATAACTAAGTCAACAGTATCCAAATTAATTAAATTTTAAAATAACTTCTAAACTTATGAGATATTTTTTTTATTATGAAAAAAATATCTTCAATTGAAAAAAGGTACGTAAAAGAAACCACCTTTACATCAAAAAGAATTGAGTTTGTTTGTCCAACTTCATCTGCACTCGCAAAATTGGAAATAAAGGTATTCACTCGAGGACAACCTTTGATCTAAAATACCATTAAGAAGAGGAATATTCAATAAAGTTACCATGTAAAAATTGATAAGTTTTTAAAGAACTTTTTAATTTTTACCTTGAGAAATTCTAGTTTTGGAAATAGAATCTTGGTCGTTGTCTCTTCTGCAACTATTACTTCTTTCATAGACTTGCAGTCACATATCTCAAGCTTTTCGAGTTGTGCAAGATTTTCAATCATAGACAGAGTAAACAAATAGCTCAAATTCTCACATCCATCAATCACCAAAGTTGTCAATGTCTTTTGAATGCACGAAGAAAATTTCAGATATGTCAAATTGGGGGATGAGATCTGCATAAACAAGTTTATTTACCTTTAATTTACTTTTTGAATACCAATTTCATATCGAATATCATTTAAAGCATAATCATACTAAAACAATTTAACACTGCATAAGCATACATAAGCAATTTAACACTGTATATGTAGGAACTGACCTTTAGCTCAACTGTTTCATAAGTTTTAAGTGATTCTGGTAGCCTCCAAAATGTAGAAGTAAAAGTAGTTGGACAGTCAACAATAGTAATCGCTCCTAAAGTTGGACAATGCACAACACTACTTCCAAAGTTGAAATTGTTTAAGCTAGGCAAAGACTCGAGAGTGATAGATTTCAGAAGAGGAAATTTGATCTCTTTCACGGATGTTCCTTCCTCTGCACCTTCTTCTGCCACAATAAACTCAACCATATCACAGCCTCTCACTTCTACCTCTCGTAGTTGCAAAAAGCCCGAGCACATAGCAGCACTAAATACATTTCTCAGACTCTTGCAGTTGTGGATTTTAAGTGCTTGAAGGTTCTTGAATGCCAAAAATCCTTTACAGACCCCACTCCAAATCTGCCTCAACATTGGCAGATCAATCAATTCCAATTTCTTTAACTGGGACAAATGTTTAGAATATTGTCCATCAACATTTGGCAATGCTGGACCAAAAATATCTTCCACTGAATCGCAGTTCCTGACCTCAAGCTTTTGCAATTCATTAAGACATGGCAGCAGATTGGACGGAACAGCAAGCGGAGAAATTTCATAGTCATCTACCACCAACTTTTTTAACTTGATAAAGCAATTGACCGGAAGTGATTGGTCATGCCAAACATTTTCAAGTTGTGGAAACTCAGATAGTCTTAGCTCCTGAATGCCACTGAATCGAATCTATATATCAAGGTGAAATTTCGTCAATTAGAAACCCAAATATAGAAAACTATATACAATTAAGAAGGAAATTAAGAGAAGGAAATTTGGGAAACTGATTCAACGCATACCATTTGCCCATGTAATTGCTGGATTGTCGTGTTAAGGTCCTTAACCCAATGCCATTCATCCATCTTATTAGTTATGTGCATTTTTTGTAGCTTCGGAGAGCTGACGACTCCATGAGAGAAGACCTTCATCTTGGGGCACTGTGACACAACTGCTTCTTCCAAAGACAGGAATTCGATGGTACAACTTGTTGATGGGTAGAAGCTAGTGAGGCTTCTTAAATCAATAAGCTTGAGACTTATCAAATTTTCGAAAATAATCTTACTTTCTGATTGGCATTCGTCTGCTACAATTTCTGTCACCATTTCGCAGCCTTCCACAGTCATATGGGTTAGATTCACCATCCCTTTAGCAGTAGAGGTTGCTGCCAAGTTTATTAATCCATTGCAGTTACTTACATTCAAAGTTGTAAGATTCTGAAAAAATGCAGAGGATAGTGCCAAGTTATTCAATCTATGACAACCAAATATCGATAGAGATTCAAGATTTGGAAGAAGTTGGCCACGTTGGCAATCTTGGTTCCATAAATGCCTAAGTTGAAAGTGGTCGAAAAGTTTTAAAAATCGTATTCTTGCTAGAGCATTTGCATCCACATCATCAATAATTATTCCATTTGGGAAAATCTCTTTCCAATAACAACCTCTCAAAATAAGATGATCCACTTTTTGAAATACTCGAAGGACATGGAACGGAAAATTCAAGGAAGCATCAGGCGCTCTTTGGAAGTGAAGCAATTGACCTTCTTCAATTGCTACGTCATCTAATTGAATGAAGTTGGGCAAAACCTTGATATTAAAAGATAAAAATAAATAAATAAATACAACCACCTCAGTTGACATCACAACAAATATGATATTTGTTCTACAATCAGAGAGAGATGCTGACATTTAAAATTAGGATAAATTGTTATTTGCCCATGTATTTTGGCCTAATACATTATTTTATCCTTGACATTTGAAAAATATACTAATTCATCACTGATATTTGTAACAATTAACACTCATTAGTCCTCTGTCAGAGATGAAATAGTACATGAATTTGCAAATGTCAGGGATGAATTAAAGTTTTTATATTAACTTATCTTATAATAAAATAACATTAACTATTTCATTTATAATTTGATCTCTATTTATATTAAGTTGTTCTTAGCTAGACTTTAGAAAATAGGTCTCTATTTATATTATTTTTTGCTTTTGTACATACTTTTTATTTATTTTATCTTTTCATAAGCTTATTTTTACCTTGTCTATTAATTTTTATAAATTATTTATGATTTGTTACAAACTATTTATTTTTTTGTCAATCAAATATATATATATATACAAACACAATATGAATAAAATTCTACAAATTTTATAAATGTATATGCTAAATTCAAATTAAATTTATTCACAAGTAAATCAATATTTTTATGTATCTATGATTTATATGAAGTATTTTATAGGGTAATAATAGTGTAAGGGTGAATATTTATTATTTTAAAAAATACATCATGTCTTTTTAATATTATTCTAAGAATATATTTAAACGTTTTTAATAGTAAGGGGCTATTAAAATAAATATAATTGAATAGTTTATTAAACTGAATGGTTTAGATTTAAAAGATTAAAATTTCATGATTATATAGATAACATAACAATATAAAAGGGCAAGATATATAGTACCTTTGTGGAAGAGAAAAGTGGTTGGGGAGTTTGCATGTCTTCTTCTGCTTGTAAATCAAAAATCTTCAATCTCTTGCATCCCAAAACCACCAAAATTTCAAGCACCGGACATCTTAAAGTGTGACTTCCAGAGTAAAAACTCTTTAGTTGTTTTAGTTCCCTAAGAATCAAGGTCTTTAGCCGAGGAAACACAAATCTAGGAGTTGTTTTTACAATCTCTTTCTTCAGAACAATTTCATCCAATACACTACACCTACATATATCAAGTTCTTCTAGTCCTTGAAGATTTCTAGCAATTGAAGCTGGGAAGAGATATTTCAGTCTCGAACATCCCGAAACAGTAATGCGGCATAGTTTAGCAAAAGAGACAGTTGTGGGATCCTCAATGTTCCATTTCCATACATGTTCAACATTATGCATATTCCTAATATACAGCTCCTCCAACTCAGGAAATGCAACCTTTCATTGCAATACATGTTTATTTAGATAATAAGTTACAAAATATATAGATAAATAAATAAGGCCGCATACATATAATAAGATTCGTAAGCGAGCGAGTTTTCATTATATTTAATTTCTTTAACTGAATAATAATTATCAATTATTTTTGAAATTAGTTTTAAACTTTAATCCCTTACTTTTCTTTGATAGTAATGTTGTTATTTAGTTAATTATTATTTTATTTTTATTGGTAAATGAAACTTTAATTTTAAAATAATATTTCTATTTCATTAAATTTAATACAGTATAAAGACTTAATACATAAAAATGCTATTGCTATAAGATATCATAATATTTTAGATACGTTAAAAAAAAAAAGACAACCATATAAGAGTGTAAAAGTAAATAAATCATAAAAGAGAAAAATGTGATGCAAAAAAAATAATATTTAGTTTTACAATCGGTTATTTGAGTAGCAAGTTATTATAATTAATTGATATGATCTAGTTTTCTATCATCCAGTGCTCTAATTGACATGATCTAAAAATTTAAATTTTATGTATCACCTATGATTTACGAAAACTTCAATTGATAGGGATTTCGTCAAGTCAAAAACTTTAAAAAAAAAAAAACTTTTCAGAAACATTTTAAGATGGTTTTCACAAATATGAAAAATTAGGAGAAAAATATATTTCTTTAGTTTTTTTTAGATAATAAAAAAAACAAATATAAAAGAGACTTCATATTTCTCAACTTATTATTGATAATAATAAATAAAAATTTTAATATTTATATATAAAATTTATATTTATATATTTATACATATTTTTATTATTTATTAATATCTCTATGTTTTTAATATTTTTATGTTTCCTTGAATTTCCATTTTTGTGCAATTTAGTAGATGCCAATGAAACACTGGGAATGAGATGCTAATGAAATAAAAGATTTTGTAAATTGATATATAAAATTATTAATGAATATTGTGAAAGAATGATAATGAATTATTTTACATGTTATAAATTGGTATAGAAGATTTTCATATTATTTTTAGTGTTCTATAATTATATTTAGTGATAATAAATATCACTAGTCATAAAAAATAGATTTTTGAATTGGATCTAATTTATATTTATAAACTGATCTCTATAACTTTATATATTTATAAATTAAACTTTATATTTTTAATATTTATAAATTGATCATTATGTCATGTTATTTATATATTTTTAAAAATGAAAACCCATGTTCAGCTTCATTTTCATGTTTGTGCTACATAGTATATACTAAAGGGACCATAGAATGACTTTAAAAAGAAAGTTGTTCGGTACAAATGTGTATATGTATACAAATAAAATTATAACTATTAAACTAATATTAATTTATTTAATTATAACTATTAATGCATATTATGGATATTGAATTTCTTGTTAATTATTAGCTGCAAAACTTTAAAAAAACTGTGGGAGAAGAGAGAAGGAAGCACCACACGATACCTTTTCATCAAGAAGAGCCAAGTTTGTTCCTCCAAATTCACCATCTGTACTTGAGCCATTCGGAATGAATGTCTTCAATTCAAAACAGTTTTCTATATGCAACACCTTTAAGGAGGGGCATTCGATGAAGCTACAAGTGCAAAAATTAATCAACTTTGGAAGACTTTTGAGTCTCAAGAACTCTAGTTTTCCAAATCGAATATTGGTCGTCGTCATTTCCCCATCTCCTGATCCATGTGTAGCTATTACTTTTTCCATAGACTTGCAATCATATATCTCAAGCTTTTTGAGTTGTGCAAAACTTTCAATCATACGAGATGAAAACAAATATTTTAAATTCGCACAGCCAGAAACAATCAATGTTGATAATTTATTAGCGCATGAAGATAGGTCTGTGAGCTGATTGCTCCATATCTTCACCACTGTGATGGAAGACAGCTTTAAATCAGCCAAATTGGGGAATTTAATCTGCATGTGAAAAAAAAAAAAGGAACATTATGTTCAGAGAATTCATGGCAATTGTTTCTTGCACAATTTGATAAAAAGAATAAATAAACCATACCTTGGTATTAAAAAATGGCAGAGCAGATTCAAGTTCATCATCCTGAGATACAATTTCTCTTGAAGCAGCACTGGCTAAGGGCTTCCATTGGGAGCTAAAGCTCGAGATCTGAGGTAGCTTTTCCAGTGTCAAGGCGTGTAATTTTGGGAACTCCAACGCTTCATCTTCTCCAATTTCGCCGGAAATGATCTCTTCCACGAGTTCACACCTGCTGACGTTGATTTCTTCTAGTCGCACAAGGCCTCTAGCCATGGAGAAGGTAAAGAGGTTTTTCAATCTGTTGCAGTTGCTCACGTTTAACTTTCTTAAGCTTCTAAAAGCCTCTGACATAAAAGGGTCACGACAGATCTTCTCCAAGTTGATCAGATAGTTGAGAAACAAGGACTCCAACCTCGGGAAAGCTACATGAGAACACATCCCGGTTGAGTCCACCAAATATTGAATCCCAGCTGTCTTTTCAACTTGGAGATGTTTCAAAAGAGTGAAACCTTCCCTATCTAAATCATAGAGGACATTCGTTGCATCTTCCAGATTAAGCAAGTACAGATCTTCGGTTATCTTCAGGAGCTCCTTCACTTTCACCATCAATTGATTAATGCCCGAGTTGAAGTTGAGTTTCAGCGTTTTTGAAATTTCATACTCATCGGACCACTTCCACTTGTCTCCTATAAAAATTCTAAATCTCTTCAACTTTCCAGAAAATAGATCTTTGGGCAAGATCTTTGCGTCAATGATATGCAAGTCTAAAGTCTCTAGCTTCGACAAAGCCTTCAATTCAGCCAGGCTTGCATTGTGTTCTCCCTTCTCATCCCACCGGGAAAAGCCATTTCCCATATATAAGTCCTCCAATTGTGAGAAGCTTGACAAGAGATTTGGCGGAATCACTTCAAGACTTGAACAATTGGTCAAATCTAATAGCCTCAGACAATTTAATTGTCTCAATTCTCTTGGCAGATGAACTATATTAGAACCCATAAAGCTGAGAACTTGTAATCTTTTTAGTTCTCCAACCATAGCTATGTCCCTTAAAACACACTCATCGAGACACAGTGTTTGAAGAATTTGAAGAACCTGAAGTGACGAGGGCAATGGTGATAAATGGATACATTTCAGAGCCATGACTTCAAGTTGCTGCATTCCGCTAAAAAAGTTGTCTGATAATAATTGGGATTTGTCTTCGGAATGCAATAAAAATGATTTGAGTTTGGGGCATGAAAATTCTGTAGGAAACTTGGGGATTTTGCAAAAGGGCAAAGAGATTGCAGTGTACTGTCCAAGCTTATCTTTTTCTGGCCACTCTTTCACGTCATTGTCGTATGATACAGTGAAGACCTGACCCTTTCTGGATGCAACTGAGATTGCAAAATTGTGAATGACATCATGCATCTTGAAACATCCATGCTTGTCACCTTCTAGCAACATACAAGAGGCTTTAAGATCACTAATCAATTTATGTAGTCTGTCTTTCACTTTTTCGAAGGTACTACTTTGCTTAAACAAATTCAATCTGACGGAGTATCTCAACAATTCCCTGACGTTGATGTTGTGAGGAGGAAGTTGTGCACAAAGTAAGAATAAGGGCTTGATTTCATCACTTTTCAATTGGTTGTAACTCAGCTCTAGTGCCGACTTAACTCTTTCATTTATGTCATCATCGTCAAATCGGTTAAGCCGTTCTAAGGCGTCCGACCATTCAGCCAACTCCTTGTCTCTCAAAGCTGCCGCAACTGTCACAATTAGAACCGGCAAACCTGAGCATCTCTTTGCCACTTCGAAAGCTTTACGTCGTATCTCCTCATCTTCTAAATTTCCCACGGTCTTCTCAAATAGAGTCCATGCCTCTTCATCTTCCAAAACGTGAAGCTGGAAATATTTCTTCACATTCACCTGCGACAATACATTTCGATTCCTGGATATCATTAGAATCATGCATTCTGTCTCGTGAGGAATACCTGTATCCTCTGGATTCCTGGATGTCCGGTATCCTTCACAAGGAATCCCTATATCCTCCAGGTTGATTGCTGACCAAATATCATCCAGAATTACTAGAATTTTTTCCTCTCTTCTAAGGCGCTCCTTCAACTTTTCTGCACGTACGGCAACAGACTGCACCTCTAAATTGTACTCCAGCCAATCTGCAATTTCTTGTTGGATTGTTTTGATATCTGGAGACTGAGATACAGTCGCCATAACAAACACTTTGAATATCCCCTGTTCCCTGACTCGAGAAGCAACCTCTTTGACGAGCGTGGTTTTACCCACGCCACCCATCTCATACACCCCAACAGGACGGGTATCAGCATCCTTCAAGGCCTGTAAAATGTCCTCCAAAACAGACTCTCTTGATCCAAAACCTTGGTGATTTTTTACAGGAACCATCCCTTGTGGAGCATCACTGTATGAAATCCTCTGAAAACTCCCTTCTCCTCGGACTTCAGCTACTGCTGGTATCTGCTTGGCAGCCCTTCTACCAAGTTGGTGGCGAGTCTTAAAATTAGGACACAGACCGATGAAGCACGTCTTACTTGCTGTCTCGCTTTCAGTGAGAATTTTGTATGCATCAGTAGCTACTTCATTGGCGCTTCTCATCCAAGTCTCAACAACATCTTCAATTTTTTTCCCCTTTCCTTTGAGCCTCCTCCACCTGGTGCTGTACACTTTTTTCCTCGCCTTTGAGCATCTTCACTTGATCTCTTAGTTTTTGGACGTTGCCATTAAAGTTCCATATGTAACTGATTTGGCGTACTATGGGATCAAATAGCAACTCCGTGACTTTTGATGCAACGGAAGATACAATCTCCATTTCCTGCTATTCCTTTTTTTTTTTTCAGAACTTTTTTTTCTTCAGATTAAAATCTCCTTTTTTTAATAAAAATATTTTAATGTGTTCTTAAAATCAAATAAGAAATTTTTTTTTTTTTGAACATACAAAAAGAAGGGAAACAGAATACAATTACCCTAAATTCAACAAAGAAACAAAACAACAGCAACTAATTAAACTGAACACAAAGAAAGAAAGAAAGTAAGAGAGCTTTCGGAACAAATGACAACTGTGAAGAAAAAAAAATAAGGAATTTTGTAGAAGGAAACAATAAAGAGGAAAAGAGATTATAATTTGTTGAAAGTTTCAGAAATTCAAGAAACCTCTTACTTTACAGAGATTATGATTTTGTTTGTTCGCTCAAACAGCAGGAAAAAGAAGACCGACAATGAAGAAAGTGGAAGTACACATTGCATTTATAAAAAGAAAAAAAATTGCTGATGAAATGATGATTTTGAAAGGGCACCGACGTTGGAAAAAATTATCATTTTGAAAGGACAAGTAGACATTACAGTTGTATTGAAAATTGCATTTTAATTTTTTTAAAAAAAAATTGCTGTTGAAATGATGATTTTGAGCAGCCCTTCTATATCATTTGATTATTCATTTTTTTGATTTTTTTTCCTTCATACTTTATATAGGAGTGTGACATTATTTCATAAATTTCAGATCATTGTCAAATTTAAAAGTGTTAGTATGAGGGGTATATGAAGCCAAATACAAAAATAAGTAAGAAAAATAGAGGATATAATTCAATTTTTTTATATTGTATTTTTCACAAAACTTCCTTATATATAAATTATATTACCCCAATATGGAATACAAAAATTTACTACACAAATCACTTTACAATGATTTCTTTACTTAACTCACTTCAACAGGATAAACATTTGAATTATAATATTTTGATATATGTTAAACTAAAACATTAGTAGAATTAATACAAATAAGTTTTCTGTTAAAACATTTATAATATATGTCATAATCACTAATTTGATAATTACTTACTATTTAATTCAACATAATTATTTGATTTCTTTTTCTTCTACATTATTTCCTATTATTGAAACAATGAGTTATTTCAGTATATCTTTTTAGTTACATGAATTATGAACCCAAAATTTGGTCAAAAAAAATTATGGACCCAAAAGAAAATAAATAAGTGAATTATGTGTGTATATATGTTTGGATGTGTGACATAGACATATATTATAAATGTTTTTACATAAATTATTAGTACTAGTTCTACTTTTATTCCAGTTTTACATATATTAAAATATTACAATTTAAATGTCTATTTCTCATACAAACACTCTGAAATTTGATAGTAATCATAAATTTGTGAACAATGTGGAATTCTATAGTTTTTAGCTTAGGATTTTATATTTTTTTCATTTTAATTAGCTATTGTTTAAAATTATAAAACTATTTTACTAAATAACCTATCTTTTAGCAATGCGCAAAATTAATTTTGTTTATTCCATGAATAATGTTTGATTATCAAATTGTGAAATAAAAATAATAACTGAAAATATAAATTTCATATCAATTGAAAATATAATATATTTAATGCTAAATATAATATATTTAATGCTAAATATAATTACTATACGTATTGTGCGAGTGTACTATTATCTTATTAATATTTAATTTAAATTATTTACTTATTAAAGATCCACATGTTATATAATGGAGCTCACCACATGGTAATGGATCTCTTTTATATATATATATATATATATATATATATATATATATATATATAATCTAC
>CATIWM010370094.1:0-11600 GCA_949671775.1 Mallotus repandus
AAGAATTAGATGAAGTAGAAATTCTATTTCTAACACACAACCAACTCTCACAAGAGTTAATGAAACAAGGAATGAATAAATTGAAAGTTTGAGAGCTTTGATGAATGCTTAAGAGAGAATGAATGATAAACAAGTTTCTTAGCATTCAAATGAGCTCTTGGAGGTGTTTATATAGATAAACACTAAAAAATATAGCTGTTGGATGAATTAATTATGTCTCCAACGTCTATAAATGATTTTTGTATGTTCTAGGACTCTTTTTGCAGCTTTATGGATGCTCATGATCGTGAGGAGGATGCTCACGATCGTGAGGAGGAAGATACTAGCTGTTGCCTTTGAAACAAGTCAAAAATTCCTGTTTTTTACTGATAAGGGCGTGCTCACGAGTGGCTCATGATCGTGAGCGTCACTCGTGAGCATCACTGCCCAAAAAGGCTCGCTCGTGAGATGCTCGTGAAGGTGCTCATGAGCGTCATTGAAGATGATCGAATTAGCCTTAGCTTTCTTCACAAAAGTTGTAGATAATTGTCTTATATTTCCATAGCACTTTGAATCATCTCAATTGGACATCTTTAGCTCAAGATATTGCTCAAATACTAAGAGCTACTCAGCTTAAGATGAAAACTGCATATGCTGACTTTGATTCAATATTTGTATATCCAAATGAAATTGGATTTTGACAAGTAAGCTCAATTCGGAAAGCTTAAGATGTATAATTCAAATGTGAAGAAGATCACTTCCTCATTTTAGATCTCTAAGAATGCTAAAATCTTCCTTGAATCTCGGAGGTCACATTAGCCTAAAAGCATGCTTAACTCCATCCTGATTTGCATGATAGTCCTAGCTTATACACACTTAAAAAACATGTTAAATGATCAAAACTAAGATTGTTAAGATTAAAATCAAGATTGATTATTGCTAAGGTCAACACTTACAAATGGCAATTGTTGCATTTCAGTAGAGGAGACGTATCAGTTGATGATTATACAAGGGAGTTCCTTAAATTGTCACGCTATGTAGCGGACATGATGGGAGATGAGCGTAGAGCAGTGGATTTGCATGTGACCTGGTTAGGATCGATATATGTGGGGATTCGTACTAAGGGTCACACCTTGAAGAGTGTTATTAATGAAGCCAGGTAGTTAGAGAGGCAACACATAATTCATGGTAAAATCCTAGAACCTTATATGAGTGGAGATGGTAGTACATCCAGTGTTCAGGGTATTCGTCCACTAGTGTTTCAGCTTGGTAGTACTAGTGTGCAGATTGGTATAGTCCAGCAGCATAAAGGTTAGAGGGGACACAAGCATGGGAGGCATAATCGCAGTTATGGTAAGCCTAGCATATTTGGATTTAAAGCTAGTGGTAGTAGTAATGGGTGGAGCTCTTGGTACGACAGTACATGCTCAAGGCCCAGTACATGTCCTAACTATGGTTGAGTACATCAAGGACCTTGTCACCTACCATCAGGAGCATGTTTCAAATGCAGTCAGGTTGGGCACTTTGCTAGATCATGCCCGCATTACAATTATCAGCAAGCATACCTGCAGGGTTCATCTGCTACAGTTGCTCAACCAGTACAGCCGACTCTTCAGTTTTATGCACCATTATATCCTCAACAGAGTAGTACTCAATTTGTGGGCCAGCAAGGTCATGGTTCAAGAGGTAGATTTGGAGGGAGATCCAATGGTCGAGGATTTGTGCAACTATCTACTTCATAGTAGGTAGGCCGTGGATAAGCCAAAGTTTTCACACTGACACCTCAGGATGTTCAAGCATCCAATTCAGTTGTGGCAGGTACTCTTTTAGTATGTTATCTTGATCCTAAATTTTTATTTTATCCTGGTTTGCATTCTTTTATATCTCCTATTTTTGCTTTAAGAATGGGATGGTAACCATCCAAGTTGTTAATTCCATTATTTGTAGCAACTCCACTTAGCGACGAGTTGGAGACAGATATAGTCTTTCCATCTTATCCAGTATTGGTGAAAGGTAGAGAGTTGCTTGCAGATTTAGTTTTATTGGATGTGATAGATTTTAATGTGATTTTGGGGATGGATTGGTTGGCTCAACATTATGCTACATTAAATTGTCGAGAGAAAGAAATGATTTTCAGAATTTCAAATGTTGTGAAATTTTGACTCAGAGGTGACAAGAGCTCAATGCCTCATAATCTTATTTCTGCTATCACGACTAGAAAGATGCTTAGAAGGGGATGTCAGGATTATTTAGCTATGGTCAGAGATATAAAGGCAGATAAGGGGGCAGCTGAGAATGTGCTTGTAGTATGTGAGTTTTCTTAAAGAATTACTAGGTTTGCCACCAGAAAGAGAGATAGAATTTTGTATTGACATTGTACCTGGTACAGATCCTATCTCTATACCACCTTATAGGATGGCGCCTGCAGAGTTAAAGGAACTTAAGGAGCAGTTGCAAGAATTGTTTGATAAGGGTTTCATTAAACCCAACACATCTCCTTGGAGTGCTCCAGTGTTATTTGTGAAGAAGAAAGATGACAGCCTTTGACTTTTTATTGACTACAGACAGTTGAACAAAGTCACTATTAAAAACAAATATCCACTCTCGAGGATTGATGATTTATTTTATCAACTTCAAGGAGCTCGGTGTTTCTCTAAGATTGACTTGAGGTCTGGATATAATCAGTCGAGGATTAAAAGTGGAGATACACCTAGGACTGATTTTCGGACGAGATATGGCCATTATGAATTTTTGGTGATGTCCTTCAGGTTGACTAACACCCCAACAACTTTTATGGATTTGATGAATCAGGTGTTTAGACTATTCTTGGATCGCTTTGTGATAGTGTTTATTGATGATATCTTAGTGTATTCAAGGAGTGAGGAGGAACATGCGATGCATTTGAGAATGGTTCTCCAGACTTTGAGAGAGCACCAACTGTATGTCAAATTCTCAAAATGTGAGTTTTGGTTGGATCAAGTGGCATTCTTAGGCCATGTAGTATCCAAAGATGGCATAGAAGTGGATCCTAAAAAGATAAAAGCCATTACAGAATGGCCAAGATCCACAACAGTTACTGAAATAAGAAGTTTTCTGTGTTTAGCTAGCTACTATAGGACATTTGTGAAGGATTTCTCCAAGATAGCCATACCTTTAACAAGGTTGACCTAGAAAAATGCTAAGTTTGTGTGGACGGATAAATGTGAGGAGCATTTTCAATTGCTTAAGGACAGGTTGCCTTCAACTCCAATGTTGACCTTACCTTCGGGAAATGAAGGGTACATATATGATGTACTGTGATGCTTTTCGAGTAGGATTGTGGTGTGTACTGATGCAAAATGGGAGAGTAGTTGCTCATGCTTCATGTTAGCTAAAGAAGCACGAGCAAAACTACCCTACACCATGATTTCCACTAAAGAATTTTACTGTTTATGTATTGCATGTGAGAAATTTTGTATTAAAGAGATTTATAAAATTTTAGAAAGGTATTTATATTTATATATAAAATTTTTAGTAAAGCAAAGGATTTTAAATATTATTTTATTTAAAGTTTTTTTTAATTGCTATTTTTAAAACCAACATGCATTTTATAACATTGATTCACTCAGTGAGGTCTGGATCTTGGGAGTCAATTATTAGTCCTTCTCTCCAACGCCGAGTTCATTCTTCACCAGCTGTTTTATGTAGGTCGTTGTATTATTATTAATATTAGTGGAATGATTTGTGGCTAATCTAGACATTGCAGTAGTATTGGAGGAATTGTTGTTATGTATTTGTATTGGTAATTATTTTGCTTTGTATTGTGTAATTTTATATACTTGAATTGAGATGTTGGTTATTTTGATGACTTTGGAGTTGTGGAGGTTGAGTATATATTATTGGGAGTGCTATTTGAATTTTTCAGGTTTTGGTTTTATACTATGGAAATTTAAATGGTACCATTAAGGTAATAATTTAATATTTTTTATGGAGTTGAAAATGAAAATATACTAGAAGTAGCAAGTATTTAATTTTTTTTATCTAAATTGTTGGTATTAGAAATTCACTGTATTATGATTAATTCGATTTGATTTGGGTATGACCATAAGAGCGGTATATTTTTTAATAACTAATTTAATATGACTGCATATATTAAAATTCGAATATAATGCCTAATTTAAGTAAAAATAACTTTCTATCAACTGATTCTGACAGTTACTGGTAGCTAATATTTAATTTATTTAAAATAAATCTATGGTAAAAACTTTTATTCATAAATTTTATTTTATACTATAAATAGTTAAAATTAAATGTATGTGTCTCATAAGTAGTTTAAATGGTAAAAAATATAAATATTTAAATATAGAAAGTATGATTCAAATCACATATCCTTATTTTTTCCCGTGGAAAATTAATCATTTCCACAACTTTGGGGGAAAAAAAAAATGCACGAGGAAAATAAACTTATTTGCCCTGAAATTACTGATGTTTGGCATTGTCGTATGGGCGTTAATCAAGGCAATTGAACAATAAGAGTTGACCTGCAAATTAAATAACATCTTAAGCTGACTCACTCTGATTGCATATGAGGTTATGCTATGTGTGGTGGTAATTATCAGGAATGAATTACAGGTCCTTTTCGACCCTTAATATAAAAGACTGAAAAATAATTTTTGTTTTAATACATATATAAGAACTATATATATATATACATATATAGGGAGTGTTAAAGTATTATGATAAATTTACGACATGAGATATTATTATGAAAAAAGTATAAAACAAAACTGGAGAGAACTTCCTATTTTCTAAAAATTATTTAATTAATTTATAATTTCTATTGTTGAAATTATTTAATTTATTTATAGTTTTTATTTGATTAAAACTACGTGATTAATATATTTAATTTTTTAAATAATTATATAAAATATATATAATTTTTTATGTTTACATATATAAAAAAGATAAATTTTATTTTTTAGAAAATTATTTAACTAATTTATAGTTTTCATTTTATTAAAACTACTTAATTAATATCTTTGAATTATTTTATTTTACTTATATTTAAAATAATTAAATAAAGAATATATTAATAGCTAGTGCACGCCATTAGTTTTATATTAAATTCTCAATGAATTTGAGTTATAACATGAATAATATTTGCATTAATTTGTTACTTATGTTAATGAAATAGCACCAAACCCAAAAAAAAGTTGAGTTTAATTTACTAATTGAAAAATTATAATAATGGTTTAAATGTTAATACTAATATTTATAGTTTTCTTTTTCTCTAAAAAATATATATATATAGTTTGCTTTACCTTCTAGATAATTATGTGACTGTTTCTCTCAAAAAAAAAAAGGAATAATGTGACTGTTAATTACCCAAAAACAATAATAAGACCTTTTTTAAAAAAGAAGTTATGGCGTCATATTCTTTATTATAGTTAATACAAACTATAAATTTAGATATCTAGTATAGTTTTAATTTTTGTTAGATATAATCTAAAATAAAGAAAGAGGTGAAAAAATTTTAAAAACTTGAATGAATATTTACACAAAATTATTAGATAAATGATAATTTTTTTATAAAAAAATTACAACTCATACTTGAATAATTAATTTAAAGGTATATAAATTTTGTAATTAATTCATGCATCACCAGTTCCATTATTGATGAAATTTGCAAAAGATATAATGTTCAAAGGTTGTGATAAAATAGTTAATTAGAGTCTTAAAAGTGAAAATAAATTTCAAATTACAATGAAATAGTAATAGCAACAAAGTGAAGCATATAGTCATATGAACATGACAAAATGATTTATAGAGCAACTAGCCATATGCTACAATGCACCAAATAACAATAATCTCTTTATAGCGTAATCGTTCAGATGATAGACATCATAAGGTTGAAGCCATGAATTCAATCTTCCTTTTCCCCCTTAACCTCTTAGTTGTTCAAAAAAAATGCATCAAACAACAAATTAAGTTCAAATTAGCTAGCTTAGAAATTGATCTTGATTAGACCATAGATTAGAGAAAAAGGAAAATGGAGAAGAAACAGATAATGGGTATGCTTTTGGTATTGGTTATAAGCTATATTGCCATTAACAGTAGTAGTATGCATGGGATTTCATGCAATGAAGCTCAAAAAGCAGTGTGCCCATGTCTGCCATTTTTGTATGGGGCTCACCCATCACCAGCTGCTTCTTGCTGTTGGGGCGTACGGAAAGTGAACAAAATGGCTTCAAACAAAGAAACCCGAAGGCAGCTTTGTGATTGTTTCAAGAATTCAGCTAATTGTAAAAGTGTTAAGCCTGATAGAGCCAAGCAACTTCCTGGCCTCTGCCATGTCCAAGCTTTAGTACTTATAAATATATATAGAAGGCTGTAAAAATATTACAACAGCTTAGCATGCATCATGCAGTATGGAATATGATAAAGAACAGTCAATTTTATGATTTTAGTTTAGGTTTTTTTTTTTTTATATATATAATGTGGATTTGGACATTTCATGTTTGGTTCTGAATTTATATAGTAAAACAACTCTAATGTTGTTGAATCGAATCATTCAGCCGTTAAAAAAAATCTTACATCTAAAACAACTACAAAATGGTCCTTAAAATTAGTTTTTTATCAAAATATTTTCAATTTCTTAAATCAATAAATAAATTATCCTTATTTTTTTTATTAATAATATAATTCTTAAGAAATTATTTTATTTAATTATCAATTTTTCTAATTTAAATTATAATTTAAAAATGAAAATATAAATTAAATTGAAATTATTATTATTATTATTATTCGAATATTTCATTTTGAATCAGTTAATAAAATTAAAGTATAAAAAATTAAATATTTAATATTAAAGTTCTTTTTTACTTTTATTTTTTACTCCTTTTCTATAAACACCTAACATTTCCTAACATTTCCTAACATTTTTCATAAAATTTTTACTATTTTTATAATAATATTTTTATTTTTATTAAAATATTAAACATTTTATTAAAAATATAACATTAGTAAATAGATATAGAGAGAGAGGAGTAAAAAAGAACATTTGCTTTATAAAGGTTTTTCATATATTTTTAAATTAATATTAAGCATTTCATTAAAAAATATAATATTAGTAAATAGGACAAAGAGGAGGAGCAAATGAGTTTTTACTCTTAAAATATTTAGTTTCTTTTGTATGTTTAAAAATATATATAGAAAACAAAAAGTTTTTTTTTTTTTGAGGAAAGATAAATTATACTATTAATAAAAAAATTTATGAATAATTTTGTTTATTGATTTAAAAAATTTTAATTGAAAATTAATTTCATGAACTATTTTGTAATTATTTTAAATGTTAGATTTTTTTGAAGGGGTTAAATTACCCAATTCAGTAACATTAGGTTTGTTTTTAAGTCAAAAAAAAACTTTTAAGGACGTATTTAAACTTTGGACCAAATATGAAGGGTCTAAATGCACCTTTTTCTATTTTATTTTTGGCATTACTTAATTTGGATTGTATATATTGATTTGGACATTCTGGTTTAAGAAAATTGCTTTAAATCAGTCAAATCCAACCATGAAAGCTTCTGCATTTATTTTACATGTCAATTATATCACACAATAATTATATCCAACTACAGAGAATTGAGATTATGCAAATAAATACATATTAATATATATGTTTATCAAAATCTGCAAGAATCTCAATCTATATACTAATACTGGTTTGTTTTGTATCTATTTAATTATGACAAAATTAATGATGAAATGTATGCTTCAACTAATGACTGAGAAGATAAATTATGATTGAGGGCTAAAACCAATTACTAAAGTTACCAAATGACCCAGAAATGCCATAGACTAAGCAGTGAACACAATTAATGAGGGTTTAAAAAAAGAGTACATATTAAATTACAACATAATTATTGAAAATTTTTATTTATTTAAGTGTCTTATGTCTATCAGATTTAAAATATATATTTCAAATGTTTGATATGTAGTGCTTAATTTCTTTTTAAAACTTTCATTTTCGCCACCATCGATCACCTTTTCGATTGACATTAATTTTTTCTATTTTTATTTTATATTATTTATTTTATTTTTATTGAATAGATACATATTTTTGATATGTTTGTTTTTTTTATTAAAATTGTTGAATTTTTTTTCATGGTGTTGTTGTATAGTTTGTATTAATGGAGTTTGGATATCACTTTATTGTAAAAATTTTGTTGGTATTTTTATAATTAGACTCATGTAAAGATCAAAAAATCAATTTATGGTTAAGTCATTGAATGGAGGATATGGATTGCCGAGTCGCAAGTCAGTCGAACTCTATCAACGTGATTAAAAAATAATAATAAAAAAAATCTTATAATCTGATTAAGGTTTTATTTTGATATTTCTTAATTATATAATTATTTTTGTTATTTTTTCATTAAAATGTATTCTTATTTTTAACGAATGAAAAATTCATTTTTTTTTTTAAAAAAAAGTGGATGTTCTTAAGTAATAAAAATATAATGCTTGGGCACATTCATATATATATATATATATATATATATTGAAGTAAAAAAATTCACATACATTGCTGAATTAGTCAAAAGAGGAGCACATGTTTTCTCACCTACATAAACAAACATAGGACATTTGTGGGGGGGTTCACAATTGCCCATTTAACTGACATAGCATGTGCTCACTTTAATCTTATCTCACAATATTTAGCCCTCTACATACTTTCTAGACATTAATCAAAGATCCTAAATAAAAGAAAGCAAAAACAAAAAAAGAATCAACTTTATGACCTCAACCAACCATTTGCTTTGTTTGCATGATCAATCCACTGATTGAATTGCCAATTACGCCCATAAGCATACTACGTCCCGGCGTTTAGTACTTGTCATTTTTTATAAGTTTGACATTTATATTTATAATTTTATTATTTTAACACATAAATTTATCTAAAATATAATTTTTAAATCTCTATTAATATATATAATGTAATAACGAATCATATGTGTCATATTATAAGAGTTTAATTGACAAAAACTGTAAAATAAAGATGTCAAACTAACAAAAAGTGACAAATATACGAGATAACAGATATATTATGTCATTAAATTAATGCACTTTTGTCAAATTTAACTATTGAAATGATAAATTTGAAGTTGAAGTATCAAACTGACCAATTAATAAGAGATATATTATGCCAAAACAATAATTTCAAAGAAATTTAAGTATCATGAAATTATACATTTGATGACAATTATTTCTCATATACGCTTCAATTAATATTAGATGTTCTAGGAGTCCAAGTCTAATTTCTAAATTAATACTCCTTCCGTCTCATAATATTTGGTAAAGTTGCTCCTACACATAGATTAAGAAAATTAGTTAATTATAATTATTTTGTATACTTTTACCATTTTGTTACTAAAATACTCCTATTTATATTTTTTATTTTATCAAGTATGAAACATTATTTATTTAATATTGTTGATAAAATGACAACTCATAGTGAATCAAATATCTTATTAATTTAAAAAAAATATCACCAATATTTAATAAAAAAATAATTTGCATTAGTATTTAGAAATTAAACGTCACTATTTTAACAAAAAAATTGAAAATACCGTCAAAAAAAATTTGCACTCTATTTTAAGAAAACATATAAAAATCTCGCCAAAATATATTTGGAGTTTTGATTTTCCATTGGTTTAACTTTAGAGAATAGTAGATGGATAGTTATACAAAAATAGTGATTATAACAATAAAATGGCATTGAAACTTCAACATATTTATTAAACATATAAATTTAAAGTAAAAAATTAGTGTTATTATCAATGTAATTAATAAGTGTGTTATAGACATTTGTTTAATCAACTTCCATCTTAAAACGGAAAGTGGACAAAATTTTAGGACATCCTAAAAAGGAAATTTTGCCAAATATTATGGGACGGATGAAGTATTTGTTATTTTAAAATTATGGATGCCACATTAGTTAATTTATATAGAGAGATGAATTTGAAAACAAAATTGTGAAAAAATCAAAAAAGTTTTTATATAAATATTTAAATTGTTGATATCTAAAATTCATTGGATTCTAACTAAATTAATTCAATTCGGACAAAATCACAAGAATGGCAAAAAATTTCAAACAATTAATTTAACATGATTATATATCATACCTGAAACATTGTCTAAATGAGAACAACTCCTATCAGATGATACTAATAATTGATAAGATCAAAAAAAGTTATTAGTGGAGATTATATGTGTGTAAATGAGATGACTAAATTACAATGAAACATCACATTTATGTTTAATTGGCCCTAAAAACATATTAACCAGGGGCTAATTTGAGATTCTCGCTTTAATATTAAGGGCAAAAGATGCACCTTTGTCCTCAATATCACAAAATGGTCCTATAAATAGAGCAACAGAGCCATGTACATATGCACCAAAACACAAAGTTCAAAATATAGAGAGGTGGAATAGAAGGGGAAAAAAAAAAGAAAGGATGGAGAAGAAAGTGATGATAATGATGGGTATTTGGGCAGTGATTTTGATATTGATTATGAGCAATGTAAAGAGTGTGCATGGAATTTCATGCACAGATGCTGTAGCAGCATTGAACCCATGTCTGCCATTCTTGACTGGGGCTGAAGCATCTCCTACTGCTCCTTGCTGTTTGGGGGTACAGAAAGTAAACCAAGAGGCTTCCACCAAAGAAAATCGAAGGGAGCTTTGTGACTGTTTCAAGAAGGCTGGTCCTGCTTTAGGTGTTAAGCCTGACAAAGCTAAGCAGATTCCTGACTTGTGCCATGTTAAAGTTCCTGTCCCCATTGACCCAACTATCGACTGCAGCAAGTATATATGCGCTCAGTCTATATTTTCTTTTCAAAAAATTCTCTTTAGTGCTATGAATTTTCTTTATTGCTTAATTCTGCTTCTGTGATGTGCAGGGTGACAGGAAATATTGCTTGATTTCTGCATTTGGCAGCAAAATAATCTGAAAGGAAGGCATTATATTATATATGATTTAGCTCTATTATGGTTGAAAAATACTGCAGGAGCCTTGTTTCATATACTTATGCATGTATGTGCGAGGGATTTATATTAATGAAATCATGTGGCTCTGTCTAAACTGCATTTTCCCAAGATTGACCAACTTTTGCTCCAATTGATGAAAAACTAAAAAATTTTCCTTCCTGAGAAAATTTAGAATTTAGAATAATACGAGGTTTAATATTTGGAGAATAAGCAAATCAAAGGGAGTTTAATCTGTTTAGTAGCATCGTAAAAGGAAGAAAAAAGTTGTTCAACTTAACCAAAACCAATCTCCATCTTCCAGCTTTAACTCAATTTAATTTACCAGCCAAACTTGTAATCAATCTCACTCATGATCACTAATCTCATTGCGTTAACCAAGAACGGTCTTGTAATGTACAAAATCACATACAATATTACAGAATCTTTTCTCAGTTATCAACTTAAATTGGGAAATAATGAATCTATTGAAGTAAAGTTAAAATTGTTTTGAGGGAATTAAAAATTAAAGTTGCCTAGTTTCAGTTGATCAATTCAATTACAATCGATGAAATAAAATTTGAAATCAAAACCATTAGTTCAGTGAAGGCCTGCTGGAA
>CATIWM010370205.1:0-12139 GCA_949671775.1 Mallotus repandus
TATATATAATGGTAATTCATGTATATTATATATTTTTAACTTTTAAAAGGAGCCTATGTTAAATAAGAAGCAATTAAGGTTTATATTATATTATATATATATATTTCTAAAATTATGAACTTTAATAATTTAATACATAAATCTTTATAGGTAAATGTTGCAGTATCTTTATAGGTGAATGTTGTAGTATAAGGTGGGACACTTGTCAAATTTTGACCTTAATATTCTTGGATATATATATATATGGTCTTTCAAAAAACTTGTTTCCATATAATAGTTATATAAAAAACGTAATATATATATATATATATACTATATTAAAGATTGTAGCATTATAATATGACTATAATTAAAAAATTATTGCTTATATCATATATGGGCCAAAACAACTAAGACTGCTAAGAGCATCTACAATAGAGTGTAAATCACATGTCACATCATCATTTTATTATCTTTTCATTCATTACATTTTTTTTTACTATAGATTATATTAAAAAAAGTGTAATAGTCTGGACACACAATCTAATTCGTTTACATATTTCATAAATAAATAAATATATTTATAATATTCTTTCAAAAAATAAATTAATAATTTAAATATTCTTAATTAAAATATTTTAATAATTTTAATTTTTTTATTAATTTTCAAAAATTACATCATAAACAACCTTAATTAAAAATATTTGATTCAATCAACTTAACTCGATCACATAATTTTCTCTCAATAAAAAAAATAAATAATAAAATTAAAAACACTAATTTTAATTGTTATTGCCCCCGAATCGTTCCTAAATATGCTCAACCAAATTCGATCGAAGTTGATGATGTACTTCATAATCACGTAGCTCTGCGTTCCTTTGAAGGTAATTTTGAAATTTCTAAATGGAACTTGTACTCACGAGGATTGTAGGCTTATCATCATCGTCATTCCAGTTTGTTATTTCATCTCCTTCGTCCTCGACAATCATATTATGTAATATGATGCATGTGTACATTATATTTTTCAGTTTGTTTTTGTACTAAAAGCGAGTCAAGGCACGTATAATAGCCCAATGAGATTGGAGCACTCCAAATGCTCGCTCAATGTCTTTCATTGCAACCTCCTGCATTTACTTAAACTTCATTCTCTTTGAATCTTTTGGACATGTGAAACTTTTAACAAATGTTGCCCACTTAGGATATATACCATTTGCTAGATAATACCATTTTCGGTGTTGTATTCTATTTACTGTAAACTGAACATCAGGAGCGTATCCATGTAGTATATCATTAAATAATGGAGATTGGTTGAGTACATTGATATCATTGTTAGACCCTACAACGCCAAGAAATGCATACCAAATCTATAGGTCTGCTGAAGCAACTGCTTCTAGCATTATTATGGCAACTCCTTGATAACCTTGAGTAAATTGACCTCTCCATGCAACTGGGCAATTTTGTTAATGCTAGTGTATGCAGTCAATGCTACCTAGCATGTTGGGAAAGCCATGGCGCTCTTCGTGCAATCGAAATATACGTTCAATGTCATTATTATTAGACCTTCTCAAGTATTGTGCTCCATAAATCTCAATAATACATTGACAAAACTAGGATAAACACCCAATTGCAGTAGTTTAACCAATTTTTATATACTCGTCGTAATGGTTAGCCAGTGCTCCATATGCTAACTGTCAAATAGCTGCAATGCATTTTGAAGTGGAGAAAGTCCCTTTTTCCTGGTTGCATAAACTCTCATACAAAAATTTTTCAAATGATTTTCAACAGATTACACAATATGAAGGAATAACTCTTTTCTCATTCGAAACCTTCGTCGAAATATTTTAGAAGGATAAAACTGGTTCGTCAGAGAAATAGTCATTGAAAAGTCGAATATGCCTGACTTCACGCTCTCAATCAAAATACCTCCGCTTATGTTGACGGACATTAGAACTTTCGCCAGTTGTTTTCCTTTACGACTGTTCTAGCAACATCATAATTTGCTCAGCACTATCGTCCTTCGTTTCATCGACTAAAATTTTTTTAATTTCTTCTATAATGGAGGGATCAAGATATTGAGACATTTTGGAGTTTGATTATATGTTGTTTTAAATTTTGGAGGCTGACTACTCTATGTATATGTATATATATATATATAGTTAGTTAGTTAGATTTTTCAAGTAGCTAGTTTTACAATGGCTAGTTTTATAATAGCTAGTATTACAACGACTAATTTTTCAACAGTTAGTAGTACAATGACTAATTTTTCAATTGCTAGATTCTAATGCCTAATTTTAAATAAAACCACATAAAATTACAAATAAAGTTACAATTACAAATAAAACTACATGAAATTATAACTAAACTTAAGATTACAAGTAAAAATACTTAATATTAAAATTAAATTAAGTAATATTATATTTAGCTTTAATGATAGAACACATATGCTCATGAATTTAAAGTTGCTGCTTGGTCATTCCTATTGTATCATTGAGCAAGATTTCATAATCACTTCAAAAAGCATAACTTTCCAACTTATTTGATAAACTTTTCATAGCTTGCATTTTTTGTTCTCTATGTTATTTTAACATGTTCCAGATTTGCTTAAGTTCCTCATTTTTATTTTCTTCATTCACATTTGAATTTCCCTTTCTCTTTCCCTTCTTTGCTTGTTTTTTACTAATATGACGAACTTCTACTTCATTGTCATTGATGTCAAGACTTGTTTCTACATTGGATGAAGAAGTATACGCCCTACTTTCATCAGTCCTACTTTTTTTTTTTGGAAAAACTCTACAATGGATTATTTTTTTTCCACTTCAGATCATCTTTTAGCATCTCCCACACATGCTCATGTACAAAATGCTTCTTATTGTTCTGCTTGAAAAGCTCACGACTGTGTTGTTTCAATTGGTCATCATTCTGCTCACTATAATGTTCTCTAATCAATCTATTATAGTGTTGGTTGAATTCATTAACCATTTAAACTCAACCAATTCCAATGTGACTTCACGGCTTTATCCTTTTTTACCGGTCCAGATTTTTTATTTTTACTGAAGTAGTCAGTGACTCATTTCTAGAAAGTTTTTTCACTTTAGGAGTAACCAATAATGCTACAGTTGGAAATTATAAGACAAGAACTTGTAAGTAGCTTGTCATCATCTATACTCCGTGAAGCACGTTTGCCATCAGTTTCTTCTGCTGGTTCATTAGTGAGGGTAATATTTTTGATCTCCTGTTGAGTTGAATATGGCGATATTTGAGAGTCTGAAATCGAATATGTTTGGGTTGTATTTTCTTGCTCAGTGTCTGAATCAACATCTTTTCTTGACTCACTTGGAGTTGGTGGGTTTTGCAAATTTGGAATATATATGAAATAACTCGGTGCCGGATACATGGGAAATGGATATAAAAAATTTGGCAGATAATTGGAATTGGGTAGGGATATGGATTTTGCATATTTGGAGGATCATTAGAATATGAAGATTTTGGATAAAAAGAAAAATTTGATGGTTTTGGTTTTGTGAAGAGGAATAATTTTCTCTATTTGAAGCATTAAAATGTGGATTAAAATTATTAAAATTCTCATCCATGGTGAGGAAATATAAATCAAAGAATTTTAGATTTTGTGAAATTATAGAAAGATGTCGAAGAAATGGAGAGTGATAGGAGATAAAATGGTTTTGTTATTTATAATCAAAATTTTCATATGATAAAAATAAAAAAAGTAAATGAGAATAAATAGTTACTGTTGGGCCAAACTAACCATTTACATATTTACTGTTGCTCAATTAACCATTGCAAATTTATTTACATTAAAAAAAGAAAAGAAAAACCTACACAAAAGGCTGCAAATACAACCCATTGTGCGTGTCATGCCTATGACACAGATCATGAGCATTACATATACACTATGGGCAGCGTGTAATGAGGGAGGTGTAATGAAGGGTATTACACCCTTCATTGACCCTTATTATAGATGCCCTAAAATAGTGTAAAAGTACAAACCAAATCAAATGGACCATAACAAACTGTGGACATTATGAATAATTTTTTGTATAGTCTAAACCAAATCCAGTAGACCATAATAAACTATGGACATCACTAACCATATTTTTTTCTTCACATATCTACCCTAAAAACACAAGCTAATAACAAAAATATCCCACATTTTTTTCAATATCACACACGTGCCTCTTCTCTTAAAAAAATTACCTTCGTACCCCATCTTCCCATCTCAGCTTAATGAACAAATTCCCTCAACTAAACAACATAATTTTGATGAAACCAAAGCTCCACCACTAATCTTAACCTCTCAGCATTTTGCTTCTAAATTTTTAACTCTCAGATTTCAATTTTTGTTTCGAAAAGCAACATTTCAACCAAAAATCTTCAATAATCAACTCAAAACAAATACAAAATCAAAAATAAACCTCCATTGAATATGAAACAATAGATTTTTAAAATTGAATCATTCAACAACAACAAAACTATCAAATCAAGAAGAAGCAACAAGCACCATAAATCAAAGATCCAAAAGTAAAATAATCAAATTCAAAAATATGATATTTGTTCATGATTAAACAAATTTTTTTTTAAAAAAAAAATTATGTTGTCAACCATATCATTAATAACCTTTTCCATTAGAAAAACATTTTTCAAACTCTCATATTTAAAAAATAGTATATGCTCATCAAAATTTTATCAGTATGTGTTTTTTAAAAATACAGACCTGCATTGAGCTCACAAAATACAAAAAAATTATGGATATATTTTTTCAAATTTAGTGTACTTTAAGTATATTTTATGTTTCCAATGCATCATATACTTGCATGAATGGAAAAAATATAAGTTTTTATTCATTACAATAAAGAATGGAGTTAGGAGTTCATGTTCAAAAATTTTAAAGTCATTAAAATACAAATTCCAAAGGACTATAGCTACGAAAAACTCACTCATCCAAATAATTTCAAAACCGTCTAAAATTGTAAAAAAAAAAAAGGACCTACATATTTCATACCAAGTGAAAGAACAATATCCAACCTCAGAAATTAAAGATGATTCACCTTTACAGTTTTATATCCAACTAAAGAACACAAAATACCCTTTTTGTATCACATTGAAAGAAAAAGAAAGGACAACAACTTTTTGAATCTCCACCAACAACAATAACAACATCATAGAATCCATCAACAATCACCAAGATAACATATACAAATTCAAATATTGTTGAATATGCAAAACAATTGGAAAAAAAATATCAATAAAAAGACCAACCAAAAGGAAGAATAAGTGAAAAATCCTCTTTATGAATCCATGATACTAAGCGACACATATTGGAAAGAAGTCAAAGTTGGACGAATGTATAGAGACAAAGAAACCTTAAAGATAGTCCTCACTTTCTATGCAATGTCAAAAAAATTTCAATTTAAAGTGATAAGATCTTGCTAAAAAAATATAATTTACGATGCTTGGATGAAAATTGCAACTGGAGTTTGAAGGCTTCAAGGTATCAGAAAAAAATATCTTTGTGATTCAAAAATATTCATCATTACACACACTTGTAGCTTAAAAGTGAGACATGAAAACCATCGATACGCAATAACACAACTTGTAGTAGAATGTACCAAGTCCAAATACATAAGCACAAAGATAGTATACACCCCAACTTGTATAATAAGGGACATGAAAATGGACTTCGGGATAACAACAAACTACATGAAATCCTATAGATTAAAGGAAGCTACTCTAGAAAGTATTCAAGATCTTAAAGAATCGTATGCTCTTCTACTACGTTTTTTGTATACGATACAAAAAACTAACCTAGGCTTGATTATGGAACTAAAAACTAAATAAGACATCACATTTTTGTATGCCATCATGGCACTGCAAAAAAATATACAAGGATGGCATCATTGCATTCCTATTATTATTATAAATAGAACTTTTTTGAAATCAAAATTTTGAGGTGCCCTTTTTACAACTACAACCCAAGATGCACATGATAAATTTTTTTCACTAGCTTTTATGTTAATGATTCTGTAAATGATGATTCATGGAAATGAATTTTTGAGCAATTACGGAAAACATTAAGAACCAAAGAAAAATTATGCATAATATCATATAGGCATGACATCATTGCATCAACCATTAAAGATGTGTATCTTGAATCTACATATAGGTTCAGTATATTCCACATACTAAGCAACCTGAAAATAAAATTCAAGAAAATATAACACATATAAGAGAATTATTCTTTGTAGCTTCAAATTCTTAGACATTAAAAGACTTTTAACTGAACATATTTGAAATACAAAAGCTAGATATATGTGTGCATGAGCACCTTGAAGACATTGGATAGAAAAGTGAGCAAAAGCGCATTCCATAAACAATAGATATGAAATAATGATAATAAATATTGGTAAATGCATGAATGCCACAATCGAATCTTCAAGAGAGCTCCCAATTACAACTTTACTAGCATACCATTATGTAAGGGTGTACAATATTTGATCACCAACTGATTTCTAATTGAATTCGAACAGATTTTTTATTTCAATTTGGTTTTTGATACAAATGGTTGGCGGTTCGATTGTTGAAGCATAAAATCTTAAAAATTCAAAAGTCGGATTGGTTATAGTCTATAAAGACCTAGACAAACCTTAACCCTAAAATCAATCTCATTCTTTAATCTTTACCTCTCACCATCGCTTACTTCTTCTTATTTTTCAATAGTTTCTCTGTATAATCAGTCTCTTTTTTTTTTTTTTTTTGCTTCATGCGTCCATTGAAAGCCATACTGACCCATTGAAACTAAAAACACGACTGTTTAAGCAGATCATATGGTTTTACCATGTTTACAACTATTGTAAGCACCAAATTTTTGGATGATGTGAGTCTAGATGTGATAGAGGACCCGATGATAAAAATTGACTGTGAAATTATATTAATTTTATTTGATTTATAGGTTTTAGATTAAATTGTAAATTCTTTTTAAGACATGTTTTTAAATTTTATTTAAGTTAAAAAAATTATTAAAAATAAAAAATAAATTTTCATAAAAATAAATAAATTTTCAAAAGAAAAATTCAAAAAAAAGAAAAAAGAAAATTAAAAAAGCGATATAGGCCAAAGTGGCCATTTTGAGGTCATATTTGGCTAAAATGGCAAATTTTACAACTTTGCTCTATTTCTGATCGGAAAGAGGCCTCGTAGTTTTTTTATTAATTTATTTTATTTTGATTTGTTGTTATTTGATAAATATGTATTAATAAATACGTATTTATCAGATAAATGATAAAAATAAATAAAAATTACTTTTTTTTTATCCTGAACCCAACGTAGATACCGAACTTCTAATCACAGAGAGGAGGTCCTAGATTCTTTGCCATGAGAAAGATTCTTTACCGTGACTGTTAAAACACACTCCAAGCTTTTTATTTTCATGCTCTTTTCGACTCCTATCCATGTATCCAATCCAAATACACTAAAAATCACAGACAAAACAAAAACCATAGACTTTCTATCAACGGTGATCATCTTCTAAGGGAGATCAATACTGCATCTCATTCTCATCTTCATCCTATTTCACTTTTATTTTGATTTTAATTTTATTTCATTATTTTATTTGATATTTTTGTTTATTATTTTCAATCATTCACTGACTACTTTTTATTTGATTTTTTTTTTGTCTCTCATGATAGTTGGAATTACATGAACACATTATGGAGGAATATCATCTATGGAGAGAATCCATAGCCAAAAGTTGTGAATCAAGATTCCCTTTTTATTTTACATATTTTCAAGGTTCTGTATTTGTTTATTTTCATTAAGGTTTTGTAATGTTATTTTTTATTTAATTTTATTAGATTTTTGTCATAGACCCAGTAGTGGGAATAGTGAAAATCTCTATTTTACTGCTTTTTATTTTATTTGTTTTAATTGATTACTAATTTAGGGTTTCACTTGGAAAATCAATTAAAATTAATGGTAGTAGACTAAGTTAGAGTTTCCTTAAAATTGATTTAGACTTAGGTGAATAGATTGAGGGCTTTAATTTATTTGTTTGTTATTAGGCCCATATTTGTTTTGTTTATAATTTAGGTTAATAACTTAATTAGGAGTTTAGGCACAATTAATTAAATTGGTCCATAGTTTAATTTAGTTTAGGTTTAATTAATTAAAATAAATTTTAGGCCTATAATTTATTAGTTTTAGGCTAGATATAAATTTAGGTCCACTTACTAATAAATAGACTTAGCCCCATTTAATGCAATTGTTATATCATTGACCCCTATCCATAATGTAATATGGACACACACGTGCGAGAAGAAATGCACATTTTTTCTTTTTTTTTTTCTCGTTAAACTTTTTTTTTCGTCAAATGTATGTGCAGTAGATTTATATTTAGGCTTGAAGAGGGAGAAGAAGAAGAGGAAGAAGAAGAAGAGGGAGATGTTGATGGAGCATGACTGCTACTTGTGGGTGGAGAAGAAGATGGAGACGTTAATGGGGAAGCAGTTCTACTTGTGGGTAGAGAGGAAGATGGAGGTGCTAATGAAGAAGTGGTTGGAGATTTAGCCAAAAAAGAAGGGGAAGGTGATTTCGTGGTTGATGATGGAGAAGGTGCAGGGGCATTACTATTGTCTCCTCGGACAACAAAAGAAGTAGAAATGCTTATTATAAGAAAAATAAGAACAACAACATTACTGTTTCTTCGAAGCATCATTTTGAATTGGGTTTACTTGAAACTTGCTAAAACAAAAAGGACAATGGTGAAAGAAAGAAGTGTTTTTGTTGTTCCTGCTACTTCTGTAATGGCTTTTCATATTGAAAGTGAAGAAGAGGGTTTCGACAGAAATATCTAGAGAGGTGTGAAGGAGGAGATGAATTCATTAACCTTTAACTGCAAATTCATTGACCTTTAATTGCAAATTCATTGATCCTCAAATGAATATACATGTAAAGATCAATGAATCTACAACAAAGTTCATTGAACTTTACCTGAATGTTCATTGATTTTCACTTGCAAATTCATTGTACTGAAAGAACAAGTGTTGTAATTGTTTATGTTTAATATATTTTAGTTCAAAAAAAATTAATTAACTTTCATGATTTAATAATGAACCTAACTATTTAACTAATTAAACATATCTTGTCATTACTTAAATAATGCATGTTCATTGAACTTCATCTGCATGTTCATTGAACTTCATCTGCATGTTCATTGATACTCACTTACATGTTCATCAACATGTTCATTGACACTCACTTTAGTTCATTATTCTATATAGATTCATTAGTAAATAACTATAAGTTCATTGAATAGAATGTACAAGTTCATTATCTATACATTTTAGGTTCACATATTTATATGAATTCATTAACCTTTAATTGTAAATTAATTGATCCTCAAATGAATATACAGGTAAAGATCAATGAATTTGCTGTAAAGTTCATTAAACTTTACCTAAATGTTCATTGATTTTCACTTGCAGATTCATTGTAGTAAAAGAATAAGTGTTGTAATCATATATGTTTAATATATTTTAGTTCAAAAAAAAAAACTTTCATGATTTAATAAATGAACCTAACTATTTGACTAATTAAGCATATATTTTCATTACTTAAATACTACGTGTTCATTAAACTTCATCTGCAAGTTCATTGATACTCACTTACATGTTCATCAAGATGTTCATTGATACTCACTTTAGTTCATTATTCTATATAGATTCATCAATAAATAACTATAAGTTCATTGAATAGAATGTACAAGTTCATTATCTATACATTCAGGTTCACACACACACACACACATATATATATATAGATTCATTATCAGCATGTTAATTAATATTCACTTTAGTTTATTATTCTATATAGATTCATTAGTAAATAACTATAAGTTCATTGAATAGAACGTACAAGTTTATTATTTATACATTTCAAGTTCATATATATATATATATATAGTATTTAGCTAAAACTATTCATGAGAAATCACAATAATAATGATTCAATTTC
Source organism: Mallotus repandus (assembly GCA_949671775.1). Lineage (NCBI taxonomy): Eukaryota > Viridiplantae > Streptophyta > Magnoliopsida > Malpighiales > Euphorbiaceae > Mallotus > Mallotus repandus. The sequence goes on from CATIWM010370205.1 coordinate 10,003, forward strand.
ATGGATTAAGAAGAATGATAAACAACTACTACAACATTGTAGTAATGACCAACCTAAGGAACTCCTTTTAAATACATTCCAAATTTAAAGAAGACGCCCATATTGACTATATTCACAATAATATATCTAGTTTGTTTGTGTTCTATCACCACCACCATTCATTTCACTTCCTCCCTCCTACTACCCCTTGAATAGAAGATCCTGACAAGCTTGGTGATGTACTGCTAGCCATTTTGAACCTCCCATCTGTATTTCCAAGAACATTTAAATCTTCAAATAATCTGTACGAAGGAATGAAAGGCTTCTGCCCTGAAGGTGCCAGGTTCCTAGGTCCAAAATTTGCCCATGGCTTGCCATTCATGGCTATTCCATTGTTTCCTCTCAAATTGAAATAATTACTTTGTTGCATGGGCCTAGTTGCTTGCAAATGAGAAACCAGAAAATAGAGAAGAAGGAAACGAGTGCAAAGCATATGCCAAAGGGGTGATGAGTGCAAAGATAAGGAACAAGAGCGTTAAACAAAAGCTAAAAAACCAAAAGCGTAAAAAAAAAGGGGCATGTGAAGGACCCCTGGCTCATATTACAATATGGACAGGGGTCCATGATATAATTTGCACATTTAATGTATATTAAATTTAACTAGATATAGCCCACTAACTAAAGCCTTTTTCATAACTTATAGACTTAAGATCACTTTTTAAACCTAAAAGATGTAGAATATGCCCACTAACTTAAAGCCTTCCACAATTGGTAGACTTAGGCCCATTTTTTAGAATTGAAATTTGTAGACTTAGGTTGTAATAACCCTTAATTTATTTAAGAAATTAATATATGGTATTGTTGATGTTGGGTTATTGTGTTATTGTTGTGTCACTGATGGGCTATGGATGTGTAGTTGATTTGCTTGTTGTTGAATGTTTAATAGTTGTGGTTGATGTTCAGTTGTTGTCATTGATGTTGGGTTGTTGCCTTGCATATTGGTTGTTGCCGAGTTATTGTTGTATTGTTGTCTGGTTGATGTGGGGTGTTAACTCATTTAATTGCGTGCACTTGTCTTAAGCCTTAAAGTGGAAGGACTAAATGAAAGTTTTTCCAAAAATATAGGGGCTAAAGTGGTAATTTTCCATCTTCATTTTCCTTTTAGGGCTAACAGACATGAATTGTTCTAAAAAGCCCTTGAGCTTCTTGGTGGTTACTGTAGCACCTGAATATTTCTCTTCTCCGTTCACTATTCAAACGAGCTCTGATTGACCTGAAATTTAGTACCCAACTATTTCTCGACATCCTCTATGTGTTGGTAGTGTCCGTTTGAGCAGATTCAGCCCGAAAAGTTTCAGATTTTAATTTTAAAGTCGGCCTAAAGTTGTTGAAGTTAGAACTCTCATCTCGTTGCTAATCAGTCAAGGCTACTATTTTTATTTCATTCCCCATTTTCTTAGGAGTCTATAGTTGCTGGTCTTGCATCTGATCTCTATTGGTGGAATATTTGGTGAATTTTTAGGTAAATTCCCTTATATTTTTCTGATCTCCTTTTTCTGTGAGCATTTTTTGTTATTTAAGACCTTTGATATGTTCTATGAATTATGGGGAATGTTTTGATATAAATAATTGGGTCTGATATTGTGTTCTGGTGAGAATCCGAAGGGTACTACCCAAATTTCAGTGATTAACAGTAATTAGCCTAAAAAAATTCTAAGTTATTTTTAATAAATAGAGAAAATTATGGTAATCATTTCTTGTAAATGGACCGAAGTCCAATTCCTTGTAATAAAAATTCTGAAAGGATATGGAGGAAAAATATATATTTTCATATATATTAGTTTTATTCATTTGAAAAATTATTTGAGCATTAAAATTCATTATTTTGGCATTTTTAAGGCTATTTTATCATTTTCAGAATTTTTGGGAATTTTTATGAATTTATTTGTTATATGTATAAAAGCATGTTTTAAATAAATATTATTTATTTTAGAGAGTTTCAGAGTGGGAGTCGTAGCATTTGGACAGCTGAGAACGTGTCGGCCTATACGCTCCACCTGTGAGTTAATTTTATAATGTATATATATATATATATATATATATATATATATATATATATATATATATATATATATATATATATTATATTAATAAAAAT
>CATIWM010370230.1:0-25000 GCA_949671775.1 Mallotus repandus
ATGTTTTTGTTTTACAATCCAATTGAGATCTTTTTAGTTATTTGGTGATTAAAATGAGTTTATGCTCAACCTAATTTCACTTCTTTGAACTATGACGAATATTGATTGATTTTGAATGGTTATTAAACCATAAATGTGATAATGTTATTTTGATTGATTATTTGATGAAAATGATATTTGGTTTTGTGAGAAGTGTGATTTCAAATTCTATTTTGAATTATAAATGTGACGGAATTGCTTTGACTGATTATTTAATGGAAATGGTATTTGGTTTTGTGTATTACCACCCCATGCAAGTTGTTGAATGTGCAGAGATGATATATGCACATTTGAGATTTGTGATGGTTATTATTGCGCAATAAACAACAGGGTACTTGATTGAAGGACGGTGAAGGGAGAAGGACCGTTTTGTGTTAATGTAGTCGAAGGGTTAGCCTTCAAGTGCGCCTTGAGAGTGAGTTTGTGATGGCCAGTAAGTTACGGTCGAGTTGTGATGTTTGCTACCGGGTTGGTTAATACACATGAAATTTTTATATCGATATTATAAAAGCATGTGTTTGACTTGGCTATTTGCACAATTTTAAAAGCAAGTATTTATTTAAAGTTTTAAGTGATTGATTTAAAGGATGTATTAAGACTTGCAAAGGCATGCATTTTAATTGATTAAGCTTTAAATATGTATGAAAGCAGACATGGATTTGATGTTTTAAATGAACTATAATTTGGTTATGAATACTCTAGTATTTTGGATTTACGATATCTATTATATTTAATTAAGATAAAATTTTTTTATGTTTGTAATATCTATTTACTGAGTATTTTTGTACTCATTTTTCTCTGTTTTCAAAATCTTTTCAGATAGCAGGGCTTGATAGTGGACCCATGACTCAAGGGGGTTCTATAGATAGATTATTAAGGTTGGCCTAATAACCTTGCTCTGGTATTGCTCTCATTTTAGTGGTCATAATATTGTATATTTTAAGTTTGAAACTTTTATGGACATGTTATTATATATTGTATATTAAATTATTTTAAATTAATATTTACTGTTATTTTAATGTGAATTTGACTTATGTCTATATAAATACTTAAGCAAAATAATAAGTATTAAGTTTATTTAATTTTATTAAAGATTATTTGAATAATGTAGAAGAATAAGTATTAGTGTCCATCTCGGGCTTTGTGAGACAGGATGAGATACTAATCGTCCACCTCGGGCTATGTGAAACGGGGTGTGACAAGGAAACTCATATTTATTGGTGATATTGTTGTTTTCAGGAGCTATTTTCAACGGATGTAGCTGCAATAAAAATTACTGATCCTTCCAATGTTGCAGCTTTGCCATGCAAAGCATATAGGAAAGCATTGCTTTGACAATCTCCATACTATTTCGAACTGAATTTGTTGTTGGTGACTGAATTTTTTATGAACATGTTTAGAGAAAATGTGATCGTCAAGCTAGGTTCCAACAAACAATGATGATTCGGAATATAATTCGGTTTTGCCTAGCTTTTGAAGAAGATGAGCTAGGTTCTCCGGCAACGGCGCCACTTGATAACTCCAAATCGAATCTCTTGCTTGTAGAACTTACATCTACGAGAAGAATGGGTGAAGGGGCGGAATTTTTCCCATAAACACTCCGAAAATTAAGTCAGTATTTATATAGAGAAATAATAATAAAGTAAGGAAAGTAGAATAAGGGATGTAGAATGAGTGTATGATGAGGTGATAGATGATGGCTTGATGTAGAATGTATAGAATATGAGAATGAATGATCCTTCCCCCATATGAGATGTAATGAGATGTATATAGTGAAATATTAGCTCAAACCTTTTAGGAATAAGATTCCTTAGTCTTGTAGGATTGTCTTGTTTATGAGAAAATAGACTTCTTTATCAAGTTTTCTTCTTATTCAAACGTTCTTTTTTTAGGGATTATAACACTTATTATAATAAGATATTGACATGGGTATCATATATAAACATGTAACAATCAAGAAAATAATACAGCTCATTGTTGAGACATTCATCTAAAAACAATTTACATTTTTCTGAGTTTTACAATTAATGTTTATTTTAAGAGCCATTAATATATTAAATTAGAATCGTTAGATTAATATTTATTTAATTATTACTATTAATATATTTTATAGGTATTGATATATAAAAAAATTAATAATTATAATTAAATAAAAATTAATTTAATAATTTTTATTTTATTTATATAGACATATACATTTCAACTATAGAGTGAAATTTTTAGAGGAAATTCTCCGAACTAACACAAAAGTCCAACATTACACAACATTAAAGTGGAAAAAAAAAAAAGCCGGGTGGGTGGGGACAAGGTTTTGCCTGGCGTCTATGCCACACTAAGAGTTTGAATGAGTCATAATAGATAATATATATGACGAATTCGGGAAAGACAGCTCACTCTCTTCTTGGAGAACGCCACACCATAAAATTACCTTCAACTACATTAGCACAAAATGGCCCTTCTCCCTTCACCGTCCTTCAATCAAGTGCCCTGTTGTTTATTGCGCAATAACAACCATCACAAATCTCAAATATGCGTCTATCATCTCCGCACATTTAACAACTCGCATAGGGTGGTAATACACAAAACCAAATACCATTTTCATTAAATAATCAGTCAAGGCAATTCCATCACATTTATAATTCAAAATAGTATTTGAAATCAAACCACTGCTCACAAAACCAAATATCATTTTCATCAAATAGTCAATCAAAATAACATTATCACATTTATGGTTTAATAACCATTCAAAATCAATCAATATTCGTCATAGTTCAAAGAAGTGAAATTAGGTTGAGCATAAGCTCATTTTAATCACCAAGTAACTAAAAAGATCTCAATTGTATTGTAAAACAAAAACATAATATAGTAACACCTTTAGCTTATGAACTTGAAACCATTTCATTGTTTCAAAACTTGAATAATTCAAGTATTTCAAATAATAATAATAATAAGGCTAAATTGAAACAAATTCTTATACATCAATTCAGATACTCAAAGTATCATTTTAAAAACTATCAAATCAAGTTACCAAATCAAAGCATATCTTATTAAAATATTAAACATGCAAACTTGAAACCCTTATAGTTTCTAAACTTGAAATTTATATAAGTACTTCAAGTAGCAACAATCTAATTTAAAACAACTCAAATATATCAATTCAAATTCATGAAACAACACCAAAACACTCATTTTGTTGCTGTATTAAAAAAAAGTTAAAAGGGCTTAAACATCTGCTTACCAAAATAGCCTACAAAACACACCCAATCAATTCATCGAATTGTCTAGTTTGCACCTCCACTTTCCTTACCTTTTTCCAGCACCTAAATCATAAAATTTATTTACAAATCATCAATTTAACAATCCCATATGATGATCTAATTATGCAGCCCCCAAACTATAAGCAAAAATATGCAAATTAATCTAATCTATAAATCAACTCCACTTATTCTAAAAAACTATTTTTAAGCCTAACTTAGAAAAATCACTCTGACTTGTAGAAAGGAATTAATAAAATTGACTTGGAAATATCCTAAATATGACATTTGAGACTACCAGAAATTTTTTTGGTAAACTTAAATAATTTAAACGAAAATTAAGAAATTTCCACCAAAACACTTCCGGAATTTTTATCTCAAAATATATGAGGAATCAGACCTAGCTCCAGTTATGGCAATTAATCCTCATAATTTATACTATTTATTAAAAATAAAGTCACAATTTCCGGGCTGGTCATTATTCCTTGCCAAAATCACTATTCCTCATTGAAATCACTATTCATCATCGGAATCATTATTCATTATCAAAAAACTTAACATCTGATAAAACCGAATATACCAAAATGTTCCTAACAACTAGTACAACACAAAAATAGCTTCAAATAACCCAAAATATTCACTGAACAATTAAATCTAAAAATAAACCGAAATTACCTAAAAATATTCACCAAATATTCTAGTGGTGTAGATCGGGCGCGTGGTTGGTGTCTACGAATTCCAAGTAATGTGAGAAATGCAAAGAAACCAACCTTGTCGCCTGAAACCCACTGGAACAGTGCAGATCTGATAAATACCAACTATACTTTCTAAATTTCTAAGCATTTTTAGATGGTTTCTCACAAAATAAAAGCTATGGAAAGGTAGAAGATGATAAGAAGAGCTATGATTCAAATTTGGTGTTAATCGGAGGTCATTTGGGTAGTTAACAGAGAAGAGAAAGAAAAGAAAAAATATAGGGACTAAATTGAATATTTTGCATAACAACTTTTATTTTCTCAGCCTGCAGCCCGCACGTAAATTTATAGAAAAAAAATTTATGATTCACTTTATATATATATATATATTAATAATAATAAAGATAGTAATAGTAATAATAAAGTAATACTAATGTCAATATCAATAATAATTATAATAGTAAAGACAATAATAGTAACAATACAATATTAATAATGTTAATATCAATAATAATACTAAGTATATAATAATATTAATATTAATAACCACACAAATTCGGGTTATTACAGAATCAAATTGAGCTCAAAGAGGAAAAGTTTTAGATAACTCTTAATTTGGAGCTTTCTAGCTTTCTAGTTATTACACTTAATTTGGAGCTTTCTAGCTCAAGATATGATCGAATTACAGAGACTAAAAAATTAGGCACTTAGAACCCGAATTCTACATCTTACAAAACCTAACTTAAATTAACCAAAACTCTTCAAATACTTACCAAATGAATTACTAGAGCCTTAGAGATGATGATTACAGGCTTAAAAAGTGATTTGGATCATCAAATTTCACTTGATTTAATTGAGTTCCTTCCTCTATAATTATATCTATAAATACTAACTTATACTTACATTCAATCAATATATTGTATGTAAATACAATATATAATGAATGCTAATGTACTTAGAATTAGGGTATGGGTGTGACAAATATAAGCCCAAAGTCTATAGCCAAATAGATCCTTAGTAGTTTGGAGAAAAGACCAATCAATCTGCTTTACTTGGAAGCTACACCAACATCAGGTACACAGACAGAAGAGATGGAATAAGGAAATTGGACCCTAGAGGACATCAAAGGAGCATTGATGGATGACATGAGAGCAATTATGCAAGATGAACTAAGACAAGCTTTGGTTGGATTATTGCCACCATCTGCTGCTGCACCTGCACTCGTTGCTGCTGCACCTCCTGTTACTGCCAATCCACCAATTGTAGATGCACCACTCGATAATGCCAAGGGGCAACCAATAAATGCTGCTAGGAATGCACCAAAGGCTGAAGTGAAATTGGAGGATGTCGATAATTATATGATTGAGAAAGCAAAAAGGGAATCAATTGAGCAAGTTCAAGAGCTGGAATCCAAGCAGATGAAAGCACTAACTCAGAAGATGTCTAAAATGGAAGAATTGATGAGAGGATAGGGTATGGGATACTCGTTTGATTTTGATGATATAATGCACTTTGAGGAAGATAAGTTGCCTGATAAGTTCAAGATGCCACAGCTACAAAAGTTTGATGGTACTGGAGACCCAAGGATTCACCTTAGTCAATATACAACTACTATGAGCACCATAAAGGCTCCTCTGTCTATAGTTACCGAGCTATTTGTACTATCCTTGGAGGGTATGGCTGTAAATCGGTATCATGGGTTAGAAAAGTCTATCCGAGCTTATTGGAGAGAATTATATACTGCTTTCCTGAAATAATATGATCATAATACCAGGCTTGAGGTGTCTATCAGAGATTTGGAATTGACTAAGCAGAAGCCCAATAAATCATTTTCTGATTTCCTGGCTAGATTCATGAATAAGGCAGGATTAATGAAAAACAAGCTAGCTGAGAAGGATCAGGTTAGGATGATTATTCGAAATGTATCACCTAATTTAGTTAAAAAGTTACAAATGATGAACCCCAAGACATTTGTAGACCTTTATGATGATGGGTTGCAAGCTGAGGAGATTGAAAGTGAGAAAAGGAAGATTGCTAAAAGCACTAGAGCAAGAAACTACCCAACTGGGGGCATACAACAAGGAAATACCAGTCGGGCTGTGGAAGTCCATGCTGTTCAACAACCCAAGAGATTTTTGTATTTCAACCAACCCTTATCTAAAATCCTAGATCGTTTGATCCAAAAAGGCCTCCTTAGACCCTTAACTATCTCTAAACCGCTAAACCCAAACCTCCCTGGCTTTGACCTAAACAGTTATTGTAAATTTCACTAAGTTCCTAGCCATTCTACTAACTCTTATATGCACCTTAAACATGAAATCTGAAACCTCATAACTCTAGAAAAATCACAGACCCTGGGAAATCAAATCTAAACCCAAACACCAAAAAGAACCCTTTCCCAAACTACCATGATGATTAATTCAGGAGTTAGTGAGGAAGAAGTACTAAGCTCCTTTGAGGACCTAGAACTTTAAACCAATAAGAATACTCTTGATGCCTCCAAATAATCCTAAAGAAGAGTTGAAGATTTATTGGGCCGACCTTTTGGCAAGTTTGATTATAAAGTATTTTACTCCAAACCACCCTCTTATGATATTCCTATTGAATTAATCACACTTGGAGGATGGGGTGAAGATTTTGAAAATATAAGATTGTTAGGGAGAAAAGAAAAATGCATGGTTAAAGTATGGAAAGATGGAAAGAAGGATCAGACTATCGGGGTTATTGACATCTGGTACAATTCTAATGAAGAAGGCACTGAAGGTTACAATGCATGGGTTGATAATCTAGAAGTTAGCGATGTTACTAGGAGAGGCAAAGGTTATAAACCAGTGAAGAAAGCTATTGAGAGAAGTGGCTGAAGAAGAAGATTCAGATGAACATGGTGATAATTTAATTCTTGAGTAGCTTAAGAAGGCAAAAGAAAATGTGAGCATTTGGGAGCTCTTGATGCATTCAAGTAGCCATCGGAAGGCTTGGGTTAAGGCCCTAGCTAAAATGAACATTGAGACTGCTACAACCCCTAAGGCCATGGTAGCTAGGGTTATAGAGAAAAAGCACAATGTTATTACGTTTTCTGACGAGGATTCACCTATGGAAGGAAGGAATCATAATAGAGCCTTGTTCATTCTGGTCGAAATGAGGGGAAAAAAGACCAATTATATGATGGTGGATGATTGGTCTGCAATTAATGTTTGCCCGTTACAGATCCTGCCTAATTTAGGAGTCAAGGTGGAGGATTTGGTAAAATCAGAGCTTATGATGATAGCACAAGGAATGTGGAGGGAACATTTGTGGCTCCTGTAAAGACTGGGCCTATAGAAGCAGTTGTGGAATTTAATGTGCTAGACATTCCTATCACCTATGCTTTATTTTTGGGTAGGCCTTGGTACCATATTTTGGGAGGAGTGCCTTCAACTGTGCATCAAAAGGTGAAATTTCTACATAACGGAGAAGTTGTGACTGTAGATGCTAGTATGAGCAAGACCATATCCACAGTTTTGGATAGTCAGAAGCAGGTAGTTGTCCCTCTTGGTTTCCAAATAGCCATGATCTCTGATGGAATTGAGATGGATCCAAGGGTTACAAGCATGATTAAGAAGATGAATTATCAACCTGGACAAGGACTAGGAAAGAATGAGCAAGGAAGTCCAGAGCTCCTAGATTTCAAAGGCCAAGATGATACAAGAGGATTAGGCTATAAAGGAGTTGGATTTGGTAGTAAAAGAGCTAGAAGAAGGTTTTTCAACAGGAATAACCTCTTAAAGAATGTGGGACCACTGAAGGACAGCTTTGTCAAAGAAGGAAAAGGGAAGTTCTATCTAAGTGAAAAGGAACCTGTCCAAGTAGTTGGTGTGAATATTCTTAGGTTTAAGATTTTCAAAGAACATATAGTTGAAAGTCTAGTGCAAGAAAACAAGGAAAAGGTGATGAAGAATGTTGCCAAGAAGATGGGGGCTGAGGCCATTGAAGTGTTACTTTGTCTGCCACCTAATGAAGAACCACCATAGGATTTAGCTAGCATTATTAATAATAGTTTTTATGATTTTTTATGAAGAAACTGATGTAATAATGTCCGGTCTGTTTGAGGACGAAAATTCTATTTTTCTTATGGTCAATGATATGAACTCTAGTTTGGCGTACTTGTGTGATGTTGATCTTGATGGTTTTTTGCATTTTAATAATGATCGTTCATGCATGTTTGACATTAATTCTATTCAATTAGATTCATTAAACATGGGAAAGAATGAGCAACCAAAGAACATTTCTATATCACATGATTTAACTCTTGAAGAGAGGAAAAATTTGAGAGAATACTAACAAAAAGAAAGGTAGTATTTGTTTGGTCCTATAAGGATATGCCAGGTTTAGATAGTAAAATTACAAAGCACCACATTCTAATATATCCATCAGCTAAACCTGTAAAGAAAAAACTTTGTAGGTTAAGACTAGAGTGGACAGAAAAGATAAGAGAAGAAATTGCTAAACAAATCCAGGCTAATTTTCTAGAAGTGGCAGAGTAGCCTCAATGGTTGGCAAACATAGTACCAGTTCCCAAGAAAGATGAAAGAGTTCGAATGTGTGTAGATTTCAGGGATCTGAATAAAGCATGTCCAAAAGATGACTTTCCATTACCTCATATTGATGTGATTGTTGATAGCGTAACGTCTAGTGCAATGTATTCCTTCATGGATGGGTTTTCAAGTTATAATCAGATAATGATGGTAGTTATGGACGAGATCAAAACTGCATTCGTCACGGAATAGGGGACATATTGTTACAAAGTGATGCCCTTTGGGTTAAAGAACGCAGGCGCAACTTATCAAAGAGCGGCAACCGCTCTGTTTCATGACATGATGCACAAAGAAGTGGAGGTGTACGTTGATAACATGATGGTTAAGTTGGAAACAAGAGAGGGGCATTTTAAAGCTTTAGATAATTTTTTTAGCAAGAATAGAAAGATACAACCTGAGGCTTAATCCGAAGAAATGTGTCTTTGGGGTTACTTCTGAAAAGCTGGTGGGGCACATAATAAGTGATAGAGGAATAGAAGTCAATCCAGACAAGATTAAATCCATTCAAGAGATTCTAGTGCCAAAAATAGAGAAAGAAGTATGAGGGTTTATTGGGAAACTGCAATACATTAGCAGGTTTATTGCAAAACTTACTATGGTTTATGATCCAATCTTCAAACTCCTAAGGAAGAATCAACCAGTAGAATGGAATGAAGAATGCTAGAAAGCCCTTGATAAGATTAAAGAATACCTTACTAATCTGCCTATATTAAAACCACCAAAGCAAGGTAAACCCTTAATCTTATATGTGGCTTTAGAGGAAAAGGCAATAGGGGCAATGTTAGCGCAATAAAGACCAAAAAGGATAGAGCATGCAGTGTACTATCTTAGCAAAAGTTCCTGCCATGGGAAGAAAAATATGATCTTATGGAGAAGACCTGTTTGATTATGATATGGGCTACAAAGAAACTAAGACATTATTTCCAATCTTACAGAGTACAAGTCGTTTCAAAGATAGATCCTTTAAGGTACTTATTCCAAGCACTAGCTTTAACTCAAAAGATGTGTCGATGGTTGGTACTTCTGACTGAGTTTGATATAGAGTACATCACTACTAAGGTCATTAAAGGAAGAGTGTAGCAGAATTCCTGGCACATAATGCAGTTGAAGGAAATGAGCAGTGGAATTTAAAGTTTTTAGATGAGAACTTAGCAGTAATAGAACAACAGGAATGGAAGCTTTATTTTGATGGAGCTGTGAATAATAGAGGAGCAGGATTAGGAGTAATTCTTGTCACTCCAGAAGGAGAAACCATCCTAATGGCCAAGAAATTAGAGTTCAAAGTTACAAATAGCATGGCTGAATATGAGGCATGTATCTATGGGGTAGGAGAAGCCCAAGCAGCTGGAGCTAAAGACTTGCTAGTTTATCAAGATTCCTTGTTGGTTATTAGTTAGGCTAATGAGGAGTGGGAAGTGAAAGAAGAGAGGTTAAAACCTTAAATTTTCTATTTGAAAACGTTAGTGAGAAATTTTACTAAATGTCTCTTCATACATTTATCAAGAGATGAGAATCAAATGGCAGATGCCTTAGTAACACTTTCTTTAATGTAGGATAAACCAACTTGGTTAATGATGAAGCCTTTGGTAATAATGAAAATGAAAGCTCCATGTTATAGTAGGGAACAAGTTATGAGTACTCAAATAGGGCTAGAAGAAAATCCATGGTTTTATGACATCCAGAGATTCATAGAGGAAAGGGAATATCTAAATGAAGTGACCTCAAAAGAAAAATATGCTCTTCGTGTCCTTGCTCGTCATTATGCAAGTCATGATAGGGTTTTATACAAAAGAATGACGAATGGAATGCAGCTGAGATGTCTTAAAAAGGATGAAGCAAAATAAGTGATGAGAGAGATCTATGCGGGAATTTGTGGATCTCACATAAGTGGGATGATTTTGGCAAAGAAAATAATTCGGCAAGGGTACTATTGGTTGAGTATGGAAAAAGACTGTATTCAAGTAGTGAGACAATGTCATCAATGCCAGATACATGGGAATTTCAATCATCTTCCCCCTATAATGTTAAACAGTTTGGCATCTCCATGGCCCTTTTGCAGCATGGGGAATAGATATAATATGAGAGATAAGGCCAACTGCTTCAAATGGGCACAAATACATAGTAGTGGCAATTGATTATTTCTCTAGATGGATAGAAGTAGAATCTTTTAGCACTTTAAAGGCTAGACAGATGGTAAAGTTCATTGAGAAGAGTCTCACTTGCAGATATGGGATCCTACACCATGTTGTGACAGATAATGGTGTTCAGTTTCAAGGAAAGACAGCTGAGTTATTGTAGAAATATAACATTGAGCATCACAAATCTTCACCTTACCGACCTCAGGCTAATGGAGGAGTTGAAGCTTCTAATAAGAATGTGAAGAGAATCCTCTCTAAGATGGTAAAAACATACAAAGATTGGTCTAAGTATCTCCCTTTTGCCTTGTGGGGATATAGAACTACGACGCGCATTACTACAGGATAGACACCATTCTCATAGGTATACGATTGTGAAGCAGTTTTGCCTATAGAGACAGAGATTAAATCTTTGCGGGTTGTTATGGAAGCAAAAAACCCCAAGAGTGAATGGGTACAAAAGAGATATAACCATCTTGTGTCTCTAGATGAGAAAAGGATGGACGCTTTATTTCACACTCAGATTTACCAGAGAAGGATAGTGTGAGCCTTTAATAAGAAGGTTAAGCCTGGAAAGATAAAGGTTGGAGATGTGGTACTAAAGCAGTCAAGAGCGATAATGTTTGATCCGAGAGGAAAATTCAGACCAAATTGGGAAGGACCATATTTAGTTAAGAAAGTTCTACCTAATGGAGCTGCCAAGATATCGGATCTTAAGGGGAATAAGTTCACGGAACCAGTTAACCTAGATCATCTCAAAAAATACTACCTGTAAAAATAATAAAAGTGATATAAAGAAATAAAGTCCGTTGGCTAGAAAACCTGAAAAGGCTGGTCAGGCAAAAGTTAGGACATTCCCATTTTTTAGAAAACCCATAAAGGACTGACAAGCAAAAATTAGGGAAAAATGATGAAAAGGGTCCCGCTTAGTAGAAAACCCACAAAGGGCTAGTCAGGCAAAAATTAGGGTAATAAAGTGAGAGGAACATAATTAGTTAGGAAATCCGAAAGGACTAGCTGATAACATGAGTTATTTTATGTGATGTAACAAATGTACTAATTTTGGCCTTAATTAATGAATATAATTGAAATAAAATTTTTGTCTAAACATTGCATATTCTATCTTTATTATAATGCATAACTACTGAAAGGAAAAGCAAAGCATAAAAGCCTAAACTAGAACTATGAGACCATTTTTAATTATGTCTTTGTTTCTTCTTTGAGGATTCATCCTGTAATAATTGAGTTCTCTTATCTCTAGCAAATCCTAGTGGTTTAGTAACCTGCATCACAACCCAAGCTTTGTAGTTGTCATCGGTGGTTACATCAGCATTTGGGTTCAGATTTCACTCTAGAGTCCTTTAAGGCCATAAATTCTTCACTTTATCCAAGAAATCTTGCCTCAGAGGAAATCCTTCAAAATTGGGTAGAATGGTAACAATAAACTGACGAAATCCGTATTGGCGACAAAGGCGTGAGGGTGAAATGAAAGTGGAAAAGCGTAATCCAGGAATGGGAACACAGTGATCATATAGCTCAATAGTCGCATACTTTAATTTCCACCAAGGGCAGGTCCATGCAATTTTTGAGTCTGCAATGCTTTTCATCCAATTAACCCATTGATAAGTGGCATGTATATTTTTTATCTTTAAAGGACGAGACTGTAGTTGATGAGGCTTATAAGTCAAAGGATTGGCAGGAGCATTGAGCAAGTTCAATTTCTCTTGTAACTAGATCTAAAGGGCAGCTTAAGCAAAAATAAAGCTCACCAAGTTGAAAACCCAAAAGGGCGGCTTGGGCAAAAATTAGAGCAAGTCTGCTAAGTTAAAAACCCGAGAGGGCGGCTTAGGCAAAAATTAAGGCTTAGAATAAATAAATAAATAAAGATTTTGGTTGCATACCTGAAGGAGAAGCAAACTGCCTGAAAGATGATGTTGAGTCTTGAAATTGTCTAAACCAATGATGGTTTCAGCTAGTATGACAAGCATCAGATTGGCTCCAGCTTCTACTTGTTCTATAATGCTAACAATTTTTGTATCAGCTTGCCCGTGAGAAGAAACTAATAAGAACTGAGAATAAAGGCAGAAAGCAACAATCCTAGTCCAAGCCGAGCTACTCTTGTCTTTAGTTTCACATATAGTGATCAAGGATGATAAATTAATGGTTCATGGGTTGTGTACACATAAATATATGTCGCTTGGGGGCATGTCAAAGAATGTAATTAAGTTGTTAAGAAATTGTGCACTGAAACAAGGAAAGGAAATCATAGTAGTAGAATCTAAAGAGCATCCTAGAATAGCAGCAAATTCTTCAATCAATAGGCATAGTTCCTGATTGTTGCATCTGAATACATGATCTTTAGTATTCCAAAAGGTGGTAGCAGCATGTAGAAAATTATGGTCTATTTGCAAATGTTGAACGGATTTCAAAGGTTTGGCATGAAAAGGCTTCAATTTATTCCAATCATCTCTGTTCAAATTCTTAAGAAAATTCATCAACAATTGAAGAAAATCCTGAGTCATGGTTGAAAAATAATGAGGAACAACATCTTCTCGTTAGATCTTTATATTTGAATTAAAACTGAATCTAGATGAGATTAGGATTTTCTCTGCTCAATGTGTTTGAATTAAACTAAAATCAGTAATCAGAATAGAGAAGGAAATTGAAAAATCAGTAATAGAGACGGAATTCTTGATCAGATAACCAGATTCTGATAAAAAAACTAGATTTTTTCTGATCGAAAATTTAGTTTTCTGATTGGATTTCTAGAATTTCAATCAAAAAATAGATTTTCGATCAGCACAGTAGATTTCTGACTTTAAAAAAAAGAAAAGAAAGAGAAATAAATAAATTTAATTGTTCTGGTTACTACCTAGAGTTTAATTCAAAAAGAAAAGTCCATAATCCATTCAAAAAAGATGAATCAGTTCAAAGTGCATAAAGTAGTAAGAGTACATAGTACAGTCATGCAAGTACTGGAAATAGACAAAGATCACCCATCCTGAGATCCAGAGTCTGGCCAAGGGCTCCATCCCTAACTAGATCATCATGCTAAAAAGTGTCTAGCCAAGGACTCCATTCTCTAGCTGGATCGTCACTCTGATCGTAAGGCCTACCTGTCAATGTCCCACCACCATAAGGATCAATGTCCAAACTCTCTAACTGCTGTCGAAGTCACTCATTCTGGCGCTCCAAGTAATCAGTATAGCTCTGTTGCATTCATATGATTAAAATTATGCATTTCATACATATCATGCATACACGTGCATATTTGTTATGATTACTTACTCTCCAACTGTTTTATAAATTGCATGGTAAACAATCTCTGAGATGAGGCAAGTCCATACAGGTACTCTGACATTATCCGGGGAATTTATAATGTAAATAACTAATGTTAGTGTTAAATGCTTAGTTGTACAGATTAAACAGTGAATTATACTCACATGAGAAGCATCTGGTGGCGAGAAACTAGGAGGCTCCATCGTGTCAAAACTGATGTACTGCTCAACAGGAGTCTGGACAATAGGAGCCCAGAAGTACATAGATCAATCTAAGAGTGAAAAATCACCTACAGTAGTACCTGCTGAGGACTCTCTATGAACCATCTCAGTATGTTGAGTATGAGACTCATGTCTATGACCAGTCCTCTCAGTCTCAGTCCTCTCAGTATTGGCCTGCTCCTCCATAACCTCATTAGCAGCGGGAGACCCCACAGCCTCAAGCTATAAAGGATAGTTAGTGGCAACACAAGGGAAATAAAAGACAGGATGTTGAAAGAGTTACCTTAGCTGGATCTGTAGGAACCTACTCTAGAAGGTTCTCTTGAATGTGCTCTTGGTATTGATTTGAACGCTCCAGTAGAGTCAAAGCATCATATCCCTCAAGAGCTGCTCTAAGCTCAGGACCAGTCAAGCTACAGCTCCATAGCATCAAAGAAGGGATAGGATAAGGAACACACCTCCTAGTGGGTCCCAACTGCCAATGATACACACGCTCGCCAAGATACCACATCTGGCTACCATAATTAGGAAGCAAAATCCTCATAGTTTCAAGCCTCACAGCAACATCCACAAAATCATATCGCTGAATGTCTTTAGCACTAGTCAACCAACCTAACTTGACGTGCAATTCATTCAGTTAGATTTTATTTAGTTTTTATAATTATGGAAATGCTAAAAACTAATTTTATCTTACCAGGTCCCACTCTAAGGAGTTTAGCTGCTCCCGGTAAGTCTACAAATCATTCCTGGTGCTGGATAAACGAGAAGAACCCCACCTCTGCATCAGAGGAAGACTCTTGTCAAGGCTAACAACACTAAAGCCTCGAAACACTCCAATCTAGATGCCCCATATCAGAAAGAAAAGAGCTAGTTGATATTAAAAGGGGGGTCGTAAGAGTAAGAAAAGTCAAAAGGTTGGAAGACATAGATGCAGAACATGCCAAAAGTCGCACAACATCACAACACCACTGCAGACAGTGTCTAGTCTATAGTAGAGATAAGTAAGGGCAGCTGATCCCCAATCAAAGGTAGTAACTCTATCAAGGTCTTGGAGTGGACCCAGAAGAGCAATGCTGACCTCATGTCCAGTCTCATAGAAGAGGGTAGTGCCTAGCAATATTAACAAGAAACACCTCGCCTTTTGGAGGATCTGATAAGGTGTAGTGGTAGGTAACCTCCTGAAACCCTGAATGAGAGAAGAAAGGAGCACGTTCTTCTGGTTTTTCCATGTCAGAACGAACCCGAGCAAGTCACGAACATAACGGCTCCTAGCATCTTCTGGAAGGTTACAATAGCTGATATCAAAAGGAACTGAGGTACCTCCAAAGGCAATCCCAGTGATGGTAGAGAAACTCATATGAGAGATAGTCAGCTCACCCACTCGTATGTGAAAGGTGTGAGTGGTGTCCTTCCATCTCTCTATCAGAGCAAAAAGAGAATAGTGGTCAGATCTACCTCGAGCAGTTAGTAAAGCAGCAATGCAGCGTCTAGAGCCAGATGCCCAGACATGATGTGCTGCCTCTCTAGATAAATCATGGAATAATTCTCGAGACAAGTGAAAGCAACCTGAGAACTTCAGTGGTTTTTGAATAAATTTCAGAAAAGACATGATTATTCTCTTGATAAAAATCTTGATTTATTTTTATCAGTATTTTTATTATTATTATTTATTTAAAAAAATAAGTCCAATCGGAAGACTGGATTCTGATTGGAAATCTAGAATTTCAATCGGATTTCTAGATTTTTGATAAAAAATGCAGATTTCTGACAAGAAATCCAAGCTTCGATCGGAATTTTGATACCCATTTTTGACATGCAGACATCAAATCTTGCAAATTTCATCAAGTTAACTATTTCATATAGTTTTATTTGATAAATATCCTATAATTACATGCATGAACAGGCTAGTTTATGAACATATATTCATAGTTCCTAATTACTAGAATATTTTTGCAGAATTTTGATGAATCGAATGAAGGGAAAGGAAGCTTGCCTCATCTCCAGCTTGAGAACTCTTATGCAAATGCAAATGAGTTAATGGAATGATTACGTTTCCTTCATTTAACCTAAGGTTGTTTTGAGGAAAATGTAAAGGTAAAATGACCGGATTTGATTGTCTGGAGCTGCTTCCGCGTAGTCTACATTATGGGTGGGCCATAGGATCAGACAAATTGAAAATCATATCATAAATGAAGAAATAATTGAAAAAAGAATATTGGAAATCCAAGTGAAAATGAAAGAAGAAAAGAAGAAATAAATAGGAAATGAAGAGATGATTGGCAAAAGGAAAGAAAAAGGAAGGTTTTTTTATTAAAGTGGCAAATATCTATTTTAGTCCTTCAGGTTTGCTTGCACTTAAGTCCTACAGTTTTCTTTGCAATTTGGTCCTAAATTGCAATCTAGTTAGGAAATTATTATTGAAATAGAAAACTATGAAATCATTGACATAATTTAATAATTCAATGAATTATTAAATTTTCAGCATAATCGGTCAACGTAAAGAGTTCAAAAATTATCAGAATCAATTTGCATTAAGTTTGATTTTTGCACACATTTTATAACATCAGATTTTAAATCAATGTTGTACGTTCGAGTATAGTATATTCTTAAATCAATATTGTACGCCCAAGTACAATACATTTTCAAAATCAATGTTGTGCGTCCGAGTACAATATATTCTTAAATTAGTATTGTACGTCTGAGTACAATACATTTTCAAAATCAATGTTGTGCATTTGAGTACAGTATATTCTTAAATCAATATTGTACGTCCAAGTACAATACATTTTCAAAATCAATATTATGCGTCCGAGTACAGTATATTCTTAAATTAGTGTTGTACGTCCGAGTACAGTATATTCTCAAATCAACATTGTACGTCCGAGTACAATGTATTAACACTTTGCATTCAAGTACAGTATATCCTCAAATCAATACTATACGACCGAGTATAGTGTATTCTCAAATCAATATTGTACGTCCAAGTACAATGCATTAACGTTGTGCGTCCAAGTACAGTATATCCTCAAATCAACACTATACGACCGAGTATAGTGTATTCTTTAATCAACAATGTACATTTGAGTACAGTGCATTATCATATCAATACTATACGTCAGAGTATAGTATATTCTATAATTAAAGATGCACGTCCGAGTACATTACATTCTCAAGTCAATATTGTACGTCCGAGTATAATGTTGCATGGTAACATGAGTATTGATCATGAACCGACAATCACTTCTAGGCCAAGGTAAGTATCATAATTCTTTGCTTTTAAGAAATTGTGTGCTCATTCTGCTTTGCCGCAGTTTGTCAAGTAAACAGCGATAAAAGGGGCAACTGTAGACACCCAATTTCGGGATAAGGGAGTATGGATGTGATAGAGGACTCCGATGATGAAAATGCATTACAAATAGATCATCAGAATTTGATTTTGGGTCTCAAAGGCTTGACTGCTTCTTTTCAAGGATTTAATTGAAGGTTTTTTATGGGCTTAATTGAAAAGTCTATTTTTCTTTAGGGGTCTTTTTGTAATTAAATGTTAAAATAAAATAAAAATAAAAATAAAAAAGAAAAAAATTGGAACAATGAATTTCTGATCGGAATTGTGGATTGCTTCCATATTGTCGATCGGCAATCCACAATTCCAGTCGGAATTGTACTATCCCAATGCGTGAAAATCCAATTTTTTTAATTTTTATTTATTTTTATTAAATTTGATTGGTTGAAAATTTAAATTAAAGTGAGATAATGATTTAAAGTATCTTGGTTTTTTTTAGATAAAATTTTTTATTATTATTTATCTTGTGATTATCAATTACAAGAGGGAGCTTTGTGATTGAGTTTTTCTAAAACACGTTGTTATCTAAGGTTTTCATCTTATAAAAACTTAGTTAACAATCCTAAAGGGGATTTTTTGAGGAGGGACTAAAAGCAAAAATAAAATTTTCTTTTTTTCCTTTTTGATGTTAAAACTTGAAGAGAAACAACAAGCTGCAAGATAAAAAATCAAGTCCTGGAGGTCTATTTTGAAGCACACGGTGATTAAAATAGGAAGCATGTAAATTGAATTAGGGCTATTAATTGAAGTTTTTTATTATTATTAAATTATTTGGTTATTTTTCATGATTATTTTGTTTTTGCTTTATATGTTTATTTGTTTGTTTATACCTTTACTTTTATTTTTCTTGTTTTTATGTTTGTTTGAGCTCACAATATTAGGGATTAGGTTATAGAAAGATCACTTTTTATAATTAGGTTTAACTAATAGGTAAGGTTAATTAATTTTAAGTCCATAATTGATTTAGTTTAAAGTTAGAAATAACTTAAGCCCACCTAGTTAATTAGACATAGGCCCATATATTAGTTTAATTTAATTGATCTAGATTTAGCCCATTAATTTAAGCTTTTTACATAATTTGTAGAATTAGAATCATTGTAGATTTAAAACTTGTAAACCTAAG
Source organism: Mallotus repandus (assembly GCA_949671775.1). NCBI lineage: Eukaryota > Viridiplantae > Streptophyta > Magnoliopsida > Malpighiales > Euphorbiaceae > Mallotus > Mallotus repandus. The sequence continues at coordinate 18,664 of CATIWM010370230.1, forward strand.
CCCATTTTTAGAATTAAAAGAAATAGACTTAGGCTCATTTAAATAAAATTGAATAGGAATTAGGCCCATTAGTTTTCTAGGCTCACTTGTAAAATAAAACATTTAGATTTAGCCCATTTAATTAAAATATGTAGATTAGACTAACTTAGGGGTTTTGAACTTTAACGAATGCATTACTTATGTGCTTTTCATAAGATTAGTTGCCTTGGAGTTATTTATTTAAGTAAGGGTTTCTATGAAATTGCATGTAAATAGAGGGTAAAGTAGTAATTTAATAAAATAATTCTAATGAACACAAGACTAGAGAAGTTGGTATTCTGTATCCAGATCTCCTGGTTGTGTGTAACTTGTTTAGAGAATCAAGTTACCACCACTCATCAATTTGTCCCGGTTATTACCCTGGGTGGCGACTCCTCATCTCCATGCCATGTCTTTATAGCAATGGTTAGTGCGTTCTCTAGAGCCCTGAGCTCAAATAGTGTCGCGGTTGCAATAAACTGGGACACGCGCTAAACCCCACCGTCTACAGCCAGCTGGACTTAGATACGTAGATTGCTCAATAAAAAGATGCTCGATGTTATAAAACTACCTGAGTTTCTGAACCTCAGTGATCGAAGTGACCTGAGGGTGCCAGCTTCGAGTTGAATAACCCCAGTACTGAAAAGCGACCTGTGAACCAACTTCAGTTGCTGGAGTTTAATGCTCGGCGTCCCGAGGAATTAACCACCAGTGTTATAGTAGCACGCAAAATGGGACCAGTTAGTGCTATAGTTTTAATGCTCGGTGTATTAAAAATGAGGTCCGAGTGCCTATTCTCTCGATGCATTAGAAGCGAGGCCCAAGTTTCTATAACTATATGGTCAATCTCGGTGCATTAGAAGCGAGGTTTGAGTACCTATAATCTCGATGCATTAGAAGTGAGGCCTGAGTGCCTATAATCTCGATGCATTAGAAGCGAGGCCTGAGTGCCTATAATCTCGGTGCATTAAAAGCGAGGCCCGAGTGCTTATGACCATGTGGTCAATCTTGATGCATTAGAATTGAGGCTAAAGTACCTATAATTTTGGTACATTAGAAGCGACGCTTGAGTGCCTATAATCTCGGTGCATTAGAAGCAAGGCTTAAGTGCCTACGACCATGTGGTCAATCTTAGTACATTAGAAGCAAGGCCCAAGTGCCTATAATCTCGGTGCATTAGAAGCGAGGCCCAAGTGCCTATGACCATATGGTTAATCTCGGTGCATTAAAAGCAAGGCCTGAGTGCCTATAATCTTAGTGCATTAGAAGCGAGGCCCGTGTACCTATAATCTTAGTCAATTAGAAGCAAGGCCCAAGTGCCTATAACCATGTTGTTAATCTCGGTGCATTAGAAGTGAGGCCCTAGATCTTGAGAAGTATTCAATGTTACTCGGCTTTGCATTTTGACAACTCTGTAGATGATAATTGTCTGGAAAAAATAATGATTGATGTTGAGTTCAAGCATTTTTACTGATGTTGATATTTATTTTGTCGAGCGTTGCTATAAAGAGAAATTGTTCCTTTCGGTTCTTTGCTTGCATCTTTCAATTGGTTTTTAATTTTTCTGCCTAACATCATGAGTTTATTGAAAGTCTTCTAGATTTGGGCCCTAAAAACACCATCTTCCTCTTTCTTTGTTGTTTGACTTATAATTCTTTTCCATTACTGCCTTGTCGTAGTGCTCTTGTCCCGCCTTGAAGTCAACGAATATTTATGTTCGTTATTTGTTCAGTTGTTGCAAAGTAATCTGAGGAGTCCGACCTGAAGCTTTTGTAATTTGAATGTTCTATATCATCTTTGTTGAGTACCTGAATATTTAAAGGAAGTCTCATTGTCCAATTCCCAGACTCTACTTCAATGTTTGACTCGAATCTTTATTGTCAGATTTGAAATTTGATGTGTTAGTGCTCAAATATGCCTTTTATCGATGCTAGCTTAAGATTGGCATCGAATTGAACTCAATGAAATGCCTTTCATGAGATCCAACCTTGCTGATGTTGTTGAAAATCTCCACTTAATTTGCATAAGTCTTCGGTGATATAATTCTCTTGCTTTTTTTTATTAGTCGTTATCTGAGCTCCCTACTTCCTCAGAATCTTTATATGGTGCAAATGACTGGTCAATCGGGTGGACAAAATTGGGATGACTACCTCGATGATTCTTTAAGATTTCCACGAAGAATGTTCTCACTTCTAGTTGTCATTAAATGAATTGTAGATATTTTACAGTTCCAATTATGTGTAGCAAGTTCTTTGCTGAATTTAAATCCCATGAATTTTAAATTTACTAAGGCTCTTGTGTGTGTTGATCTGTGTCAAAGTATGTCCTTTATCTATTACAATGGTCAAAAGACACAATTTTTAGGATCCTTTTGATCCATCTTTGATTGAATGTCAGTCTTTGATATAAAAAATATATTAATGTAAGGGGTACGTGCTTTCGCATATAATAATCATGTATTGAACTTCTATGTGTATGTAAGTATGCTCTTGTGTCAAGCTATAAGTATTCTATGAGAATAAATAATTAAGAAACAAAAATAATATTTGAAAAAGAAAACTTATCTCTTTGATGTGCTTTTATCCCGCCTTTGAGTTAACGAGTATTAATGTTCGTTGATAGTTGAATTGTTGCCAAGAATTATAAAGATGTAGTGTCGAACTATTGTATGAACTCATGAATCAAATTTGGCTCTAATTAGTTCCACATCGGCATGGTTTTGGCATTTCATTGTAGAGTTTCTGAGCTTCAATCTTGAGGCCATAAATGTGCTATCAGAATATCTTTTAAGTAAGGAGTCAATATCCTAAATTATCCTTGGTTTAGTACTGCTCATGATCCTTTAATTATCTCACCATACCATCTTTTTTATCGATGGTCTCACATATGAATTTATGCCCCCTCTAAACTATTACATTGCATAGTGCTGACTATATCTTGTAAAGAGTCAAACATGTCAGGGGCAGGCTTTGGATATTTCTTCTGCTTCCAAACTCGACGCTAGTTTTGTATAGAAATGGAGCTTAGCTGAGAATCAGGGCCCAGACGTTTGACTATCTCAAGGCTTTGGCGCTCAAGACTCGATGTGTCTCCTTCGGGATTCGTTGCTCGGTAAAAGTTTGTGAACCCAATGCTCGGCACTCAGCGGTTGCTTGATGTTCAGTGTTCTAGCTTTGATGAATTTGGTCGTTATTATCTGCTCTATAAACATTTCAACTAAAGATCTAATTAAACCTTCCTCTTCAATTTGGAATCTGATTATCTTTATGCTTGGATGCTCGATGCTCGTTGCTTGAATAAAACTGAGCTTTTGATTTAGTCTCGGATGTCTGAAACTTGATAATCGAGAATCAGATGTTTGACTTTCTTTGAAGCTTCGATGCTCAGTTCTTCAATATTGCGGTCCTCGTTTGGAGTTCATACTTGTATGTTTGATGCTTTAATGCTCGAATCTTGGTACTCGAACGTTTGGTCATCAATGTTCTTTTGCATACTTTCATTTTTTTTTTACAGTAGCTCATGCAGCTGCTGTTGCTTCTTAATGTCTTGCGCCTGATATTATCATAATGGCCTTTAATCGAATTTTCTTCTTTTTTTTTCAATAATGTAATCCAAGCTTGTCAAACATCTTTGTCTCTGAGTTTCTAGATGGACGTTGTGATCATACAAAGAACCAAGTCTTTTCGAAAGGTAAGTGACTGATTTTGATGTTATCTGTTGAAATCTGAAGGCATTTGTCGGTGCTTGAAGCTCAGCTTTTGATCCAAAGCCCATTCTTGCTGAAGGCTTCGTTGTCTTCATCAACTTTTATCTTTTTTTTTTTAATTTTGTTTTGTCGACAAGGGACCAATTCAGTGGATGTGATTACATAACTGATGTTCATTATTTGACTCTTAATAATGAATGCTTCCGAAGTTTGCCCATCAATCCATGGTTTTGGTTAATAAGAAACTCCAACTTTTGGTGAAAATCTCAATGCTTGTTTTAAATAAATCAGAGATGAGAACCAAACTCATATATACAACTGTCTCCATGCCTCATTGTGTAGGAAGTGCTTGGAGCTTAGGGGATGATCAGCTCTCAGTTCTCGATGCTTAAATATAAACCTATGATCTTGGATTTTCGAGGCTTCAGTGGTTACTCGAATTTTGATTTGCTTTTCCAGCTGCTTTATTTTCCATAATATGCTGGAGGTCAAAGATCCGTCAATATGCCTCAGTCATTCTGAATCCATCTTTGGGTACAATATTTCCTTGTCATGCTACCTGCGATAACGGAGACTGAGCATCTCGCTCCAACTTGAGTGAGGACTGCTTCTTAAAGGTGATGTTGATTAAAAGGATCAGCGTAGATGCAAATCATCAAGCTATTATAAGCTGAAAGTCATCCTTTTTTTTTTACAAACTTGAGCTTTGTCGAGGATCGCAATCTGTAGATGGGGCAGCTTCAGCGCTTTGAATCTAGGGTTCATCATCTACTGTTTCAAACTCCGACTTGATGAATTCTTATTCAGAAACTTTACTAAAACTATCATCGGACTTGCTCTCTTTTATATCTTTCTTACATCAGTGATGAAGCTGATAAGTTTCTGGGCACAAGGTGAAACTTGTTTTCTTGGATTTGAAAGATAAAGCTTGAAGTGAATTGAACCCTTCTTTTGATAGAAGATAGTGTGTGCCTCCTTAAATCTTGTACCATTGATTACTTTTGTCTCTTCGAAGCTCTCTACCGTAGGCTATAGCATTGCTGCTTGTGATTAATTCTGGATAACTGAGAATTTAGGAAGTTCTCACATTGCAATTCACACTAGAGACAATTAGAGAATATCATTCTTTATCAAAAGCATCGAGTTGATTTAAAACCAAAGATCACGAATAAGTGCTGCCCCGTCATCTGTCGTTTGATGTGGCCTATATTCTTGATGCAAACATCGCACATCAATAGTGCTTTCCTTTGTTTATTACATAGTCTTAATGTTTTGCTATTGTGCTTAGCCACTTTGATGATGATTTCGTAATGAGTAAATTTTGGGTAGTTTCTTACATAATCATGTAAAAGGTACTTCTAAATTAGAAAATTTATGTTTTGTAACGATAGTGGATGCGGCTGTAAATTGGTAAAAAGAGTAGAATTCATCCTTATTCAAGTAATGTTTTAGTACGTATTCACATTGCACCATGATGAACTTACTCAAGCATGGAGTCTGAGTTTCTCTGAGGCTGAACCATGAGTTCATTAATTCCATCTATGTTCAGTTCTTCAAGTATCAAACTTAATAAAACTTGTTTTCTTGGATAGATCATAAATTCATTTCTCCGACATGTGTTTTCTAGTTCTTTAAGGATGAGTTATGAATCTTCCATAATTGATGTACGGATCATTGATGATTGAAAAGTGATGGTTTGGTTGCTTTGTTCGAGGTAGGTTCTAGCAGGTAATGATAACTCAGAATTTGATTTGGTTGTGACTAGCTTTTGGTATCTTATTTTGAAGCAAACAAAATAAGAAGAGCTAGTTCCCACAGACGATGCCACTTCATAACTCCGAATTTGATCTCTTACTTATGGAACCTATATCGACGAGGAAGCTAGGTAAAGGGGCGGGGTTTCTCCCATAAACACTCCAAAGATTAATTCAGTAATTATGAGGAAAATAATAATAAAGCAAAGAAAGTAGAATAAAGTAGAATGGTGTTGGATGAAGAGGTGATGATAGAATGATAGGATGATGTAGAATATGAGAATATGAGAATGAATGATCTCTCCCCCTATGAGATGTAATGAGATGTATATATAGTGAGAGATTGACTCAAATCTCTTAGGAATAGGATTCCTTAGTCTTGTAGGATTGTCTTGTTTAGGAAATAATAGACTTCCTTATCAAGCTTTCTTCTTATTTAAGCATTCTTCCAATTTTGAGTGAATTTCTTCTTTGAAATATAAAATTTAGAATTGTATATTCTAAATTTTTCTTAATACTTGGTATTAGAGCTGGACCATTTGGGACCGTTGAAGTTGTAGGATTTCTAGAAATTCTAAGTATGCTCTATAGTTGCAGTTTTGACTGATCTTCTACATCAAAAAGGGCTTCTAAAAATTGTGAGTGAGTGAGCTTCTGTGTGTCGTGAGTAGTTTGTGAATCTGTAAATTTTTTTACAAAATTTGTTTGGAATTACTAAGGTACTGCCAACACGATGGGTGACCTTTAAGTAGTGGGAGGAATTAAAAAGCTCAACAACAAAAATTACAATATATAGGAAACATGTATGGAGTCCTACCTACAAGGTCAAGACCTTTGGGAGATTGTCGGTGGTGATGAA
>CATIWM010370279.1:0-11605 GCA_949671775.1 Mallotus repandus
TTTTTGACATTATTATTTTTCTCATAATTAATTATTTTATAAAATTTATTAATTTTGATTTGAACTATTTACTTAATAAATTTTCCTCTATCATCTAATTTGATTTATATTAGATAAAATATCTACTTGAAATAGAAATATATATTTAAAAAAAAAATTACAACTAAAATTTTAATTAATTTAATTTTTGTTAGAGATAAAATAGAAGTTAACCTAATTAAAATAGGAAACATACTTTCAATTAAATTTGAATTACATTTTAATTAATATAATTTTTATTAGAGATAAAATAGAAGTTAACCTAATTAGAATAGGAAGTATACTTTCAATTAAATTAAAATTATATTTTAATTAATTTAATTTAATTTTTATTAGTAAATGACTAAATTATTCAATTTTTATATAATAATGAGTGAAGACCCTTTTGTAATTTTGTTTGTCCCCCCTCCCATTCGTACATTTATATATATATTATAGATATATATAGGGGGACATGTAAAATTAACAAAAAAAATTTCACTAATTATTAAATGAAAATTGGATAATTTAGTCATTTATTAATAAAAATTAAATTAATTTAATTAAAATTTAATTCTAGTTTAATTGAAAATATATTTTCTATTCTTTTTAGGTCAACTTCTATTTTATTTCTAATAAAAATTAAATTATTTAAAATGTAATTCTAATTTGATTGAAAGTATATTTTCTATTTTAATTAGGTCAACTTTTATTTTATCTTTAATAAAAATTAAATCAATTAATATTTTGATAGTATAATTTTGTTAAAAATAAATATATTTTCTATTTTAATCAGGTCTATTTATATTTTATCCAATATAAATTAAATTAGATAACATAATATTGTAAGTCTTACTAAATTAAATTTAATAAGTAAATAATTAAAATTAAAGAGTTTTGTGTACTTATTCAAATAAAAAATTTATTAAAATTGTAATAAGTTATTATGTTATAATGTAACAATATTAAGATTCAAAAATTAAATTTTCGTATAAATAAAAGAATACTTTTATTGTTTTTTAATATTTATTAAATTAAAGTTTATTAAGTAGATAATTAAAATTTAATTAATTAAATTTTTATTTATCTTGTGTCTATAATTATATTTTAAAAAATAGAATATATAATTTGTTTGATAGTAATGTTTCTGTTATATAAGAAAAGTAGTATATAAAATTGTCATTTTTAGATATTTTATACAATTTAATAAAAAAGAGCAAAAATTAAATTAATTAATTTTATCATTTAATTATAAGTTAAAATTAAAAAATTATATTAAATTACTTAGTTGAAATTAAACAATTATATTAAATTACTTTTTTAATAAATAAAAATATTACTATTAAAAATATTCAAAAAATAAAGTGTCACCGTTCAAATAAAATATTTATTAAAATTATAATAAATTATATGTTTAATGAGATTATAATATTTAAATTGTTATCTATAACTTTTGAAATTTTTAAAATTTTAAAATTGATTGTTTTTAAAATTTTTTATTAAGAACATAAATAATGATTTCTTATTATCTTATGATTAATTATGATCATATTATTTTTATATACAATTAATTTTAAAATTGAGAAAAATATTAATTATAAAAAATATTAAAAAAATATTATATAATTATTTAAATAAAAAATTATCAAAATTACAATAAACTATAATTAAAATATTATAATTCATTTTATTCTTAAAATATTTTATATATAAATAATATTTTTATTATTTTTTTAAAAAAATTATTAATAATATGACAGCAACAACTTCCTGAAAAGATTCCTTAAAATGACAACTCATACTCATAATATCGAACAAGTTATAATTTGTAAGATTTTAATTTGAACGAGTTCTTGGGATCCATCAAGCAGTATTTGAATTATTTAGGATTGTATATATTCAAATTTTTTAATTTTGTTAAAAATACAATTTTTAAATCATTTTAATTATTAATTTTAATATAATAATAATAATTTGATTAAAATTAAACAAAATTATTAATATCCAATAAAGAATTACAAGAACCAAATTGAAAAGTTTATGAGCCTTCATGAACGAATAAGAAAATAATAATTGATCAATATTATAGTTTAAGTAGTAAAAAATTTAAATTTTTTTAAATAAAATTTTAAATTTAAATATTATATATTGAAAAAATATATCTGAGAAAAGTTTTATTTCTCTTGTTGATCCATCCGTCTCAAATTTTAAATTAATCATCTGATTTCTTATTGTCATCGGATATGAAGCTAAAAATAATAATAATAATAATAATAATAACCATGTAAAAAAGGAAACCATACAATACAAGTCAAAACAAGTGTGTACATATATATATATATATAGCGCTATCAACACCTCGCATGCTAATTAGTCGAATCTAAAGTAATTATCATTTATTAATGATGAAAAATAAACTCATGAAAATGAACTGATATCTTTTTGTAGGTGGCCATATTTAATTATGCTTATATTTACTCTTCCCACGTATTTTATCTGTTCCTAAATAATTATCATTTTAGAAATTTAATTTTATTTTTAAATAATTATCATTTTAAGTTACCAACGTATATTAACTACTTTTTTTTCTATTTCACCTTTATTTAATATAAAAAAATTAATTGAATAGATATCTACTTATTTTGGAACTCTATATAAAGTTAATAATTATTATAAAGGTAGTATAGTATTTTATACATATATTAAATACATTTCTTAATCTATGTGAAGAAATTTTAAATGACAATTATTTAGGAACAAATGGAGTATTTAATTAAGAAATACTTATTTAAAAAAATAAAAATTTTCAGTTCTTCTTGAAAAAATACTTTAATATGTAGTTAAATAGTACCTCTTTCCTAAAGATGTTCGAAGTGTAAAATTTAAATTCTATTATCATTAATTTAAAAAGAAAAACCATTTCTTATTATGTAATTCATTGATACTTAAATTACATAACTTCTCTAGTAAAAAATTTTAAAATAAAATGTAATGGTTGAATTTTAAATTTTTCAGAGGCCTTACATCTTAAATTATATATATTATAACTTAAAAAACATTTAAAGTAGGATGATATTACTAAGAAAAAATCAATTGGAAAAAATATTATTATTTTATTGATTCGTAGTTTATGTTTATATACATAATACAAAGAAAAATTAAAGGCAATTAAAAATATGCCTAGCAAGGAAATAAATAAAATAAATGTCAAACTTTCTAAATATACAAAAATTACTTCTTAAACTATGAAAAAAGTATTATATGGGAAATATACAGCTGGAAATCTTCAACACTCCCTTGAAGTTGGAGCATGTAGATCACAAATGCCCGACTTGTTAAGTAAATGATGAAATTGTTCTTTATCAAGTGTTGTTGACCTTAGCAATAATCAATCTTAATTTTGATCTTAACAAACTTAATTTTGAGCATTTAATATGTTTATTTTAAGTGTGTATAAGTTAGGACTCAAATGGAAGCCAAGTTAAAATTCAGTGAATAGTAAGCTGAGATGAATAGTAACCTGCGACTGAAGCAAAGCTTCTATAGTGACAGAAAGCTGAAATGAATAGTAACCTACAACTAAAGCAAAGCTTTTATAGTGACAAAAAGCTGAAATAAATAGTACCCTGCAACTGAAGCTCTACTTTTATGGTGACAACCCAACGGACACATTTTTGAATTATGAGATGAATAGTAGGCTGCGACTGAAGCAAAAGCTTCTATAATGACAGAAAGCCAAAGTGAACAGTAGTCTGCGACTGAAGCTCTGCTGCTATGGTGACATCCCAACTATCATATTTTTTAATTTGAAAAAGAGACGTTGGAGACATGTTTGACATCTCCAACAACTATATTTTTTAGTGTTTATCTATATAAACACCTACTTGAGCTCAATTGAAGTTAAGAGACACTTGTTTATTACAATTTTCTATCTTAACATTCATCAAAGCTCTCAAATATTCATTCTTTGTTTGTATAACTTTTATGAGAGTTGGTTGTATGTTAGAAATAGAATTTCTCTTCATCTAAAATCTTAGGATAGATTAAAAGGGAAGTGAGATATATTTATAGTGAAATTGGTTTAAGTGTTTAGCCATTAAAACACTTGGGAATTGGTTTTAGAGTAAGCCTAGAAACTCTTGATGGTAAGGTTGAAAGAGTGAGCCCTAAACTCTTGTGTATTCTCAATCTTGTGAATAAGATTGTGGGTGATTGAAAATCCTAACTTGGGGATAAGTTAGGTGAGACGTAGGATTATTGTTGAATCTGAACTCCTTAAATCATTGTGTTCATTATTCTTCCTACTCTACTATCTTTCAATTTTTATTTATTCCTTAAATTCATTTTTATTTTTTCTAAAATCCTTCACTTGCCTTATTCACCCTCCCTCTAAGGCATTTTCAGAGATGCTCGGACTACTTCTAATAGCTGCCAATTTTTTCATTCGACTATACCATTATGTTAGGGGGGTTCCGGTGTAGGAAGTTTGGTGACGAATGCTATGCTCATGGCATAAGATTTTAAGGGTCGAGTTAAGATACTCCCCACCATTGTCAGATTGTAAGACTCAGATTTGACACTAGTATTACTTAGCCACCATTTTGTACTAATCCTGAAACACAGAATATACATCTCCCTTGTTTGAAAGTAGGGATACCCAAGTCATCTGGGTACATTCATCAATAAATGCTACAAAATATCGAGCACCAGATAGAGTAGGAGTTCGAGCAGGTCCCTATACATCAGAATGAATAGTCATAAATGGAATTGAATTCTTATTATAACTCGGTACATATGAAATCCTGTGGCTCTTTGCCAATTCACAAATATCGCACTTGAACTTAGAGTCTTTGATACTTAAAAAAAAATTAGGCTTTATTTTTCTAAGATAATGAAAAGATATATGTCCAAGACGTCGATGCCACAAAATTACTTGTTTTTGTCTATGCTACTTCGAATAACACTATTGACTTGACTTGATTTCTGACTTAGATCACCATGTAAATCAAGATAGTACAACTTTCCACATTTAACACCAGATCAAAAAATTCGGTGCGTTGCAATGTCCTGAAATAAACAATAGTTAGGCCAAAATTTGACAGTACAGTTTAAGGTTTTAGTGATTTAGCCAACATATAGTAGATTACAAGAAAGAGATGGAACACAAGAACAGTATCTAAATTAAGAGAGTTAGAGTTAGATATTGATCCTTCATGGGTGACGGTGCTATTCCTCCATTAGCAGTCAGAATATTTTGTTGGGTTGATGGTCGGATGGAGGTTAGATGGTGGGTGGAGTTTGTCATATGATCAATAACACCTGTATTAATAATCCATGTATTATTTTGAGTAAGATTTGTCATACCTGATGTTTCATCAAGGTCACCACTTAGTTTTGTGTCACTAGTGGTGGCAATTGTAGCTTTTCCAAGCTTCTTTCGAGGCTTTCTATTGAAATCCCACCATTCCGGATAGCCTACAATTTCATATCACCGTTCCTTGGAGTGGCCAACTTCACCACAGTGAGTACATGTGTATGTACTCAACTTACTTGGTACTTTTCCTTTGGACTGTGGTCGAGTCTGAGCCGCTACAAGCACTGCATTGTCAGGTAGAACCTTCGACTCCTCCATCGTCTGTCACTGGTTGTGATCCCTATGCATATATGCATAACTGGACTCGAGATCAAGAGGTGGATCCTTCCTTAGAATTTCATTTCGGGCATTATTAAATTCCGAGTTAAGTCTGGCTAGAAAAATATGTGTTCAAAGCCAACTAATATGCTTGTGGAGTGATACTACTCCATTAACATCCTCCCCTTGAGCACTCATCCGGGCATCAATCTTTTAAAATATCCCAACAAGCTCATTGTAGTATATAGGCAATGGCTTACCATTTTGACATGTAGTAAATGATTTTCAGTTTAACTCAAACAATTGAGTTTCATTAGATCCATCATAGAAGGTTTTGGAGTCAACATCCCATATCTCCTTTGCTGTTTGAAAACGGATGAATTTCTGCATGAACGTTGGACTCATGGAATCAATGAACCAACTTTTGACTCAGTTATTTTCAATAAGCCAAGTCTCCAAAGCTTTATCTCCCGCAGGTGGTTTAGGAGTCGCACCAGTGAGAAAACTTGATTTATTTCTAGCTCCAATTCGCATCTACATGAGTTGTGACCATAGGGGGTAGCTCATATCATCAAGTATAATTCCAATAGGAAAGGGAGAATCATCTTGAAGGGTTTGAATAAAAGTTGGTCTTCCATATGATACAATGGATGTGTTTTTAGTGGATATGGTGGAATTCAAAGAATTTTGAAGGGAAAAACAAATACAATTTCAAGGATTCAGTAAAAAAAATTGAATTCGATTTCAATAGGTATGCTCTGATACCACGAAGAATAAAATTCAGAAAAAAAAATTCAAGGGAATTATATTTCATATACTCCACAAGAGAGATTACATCCTTTATATATATACATAAAATATTCCTATACATGGAAAATCTAATTACACACTAATTAGGAGGAATAAAATAACTTCCTAAATAAAGATTTAATTATGAATATATACAATAAAAAATCTTTGACTTCCTAGAGCTCACTTCAACATTTTACCATTCCAAAATCAGTTACTGTATTAAGAAAAAGATGATGAACAGTAGCACAAGTTTGAGAGAAAAACGAGTGGATGAGGTTACTAAGCCTAGCTTTAAGGTTCTTAATGAGCTGCTATGTAAAAGTCAAAGTGCAATAAGTGATTATTGGTTTAGAAATTTCACTAATGGTTATATAAATGTGTGATTAATAAGATTTTTCTTCACCCTTGTTTCCAAGCAACTTGCTGATTTTACATGTCACTTCCATCCCTTTTTTCACCCATCTTTCTTTTCACCTAGTTTTTACCTAATTTTCTCAGTCATGAGTAGGTGCTATTTGATAATAGCTATGATTTTCTTAAATTTCACATTAACTATTGATTTCACCAAAATTATCAATTATTGACAAGTTATTTTTATTTAGTTTGTTGTGTGTTTATTTTGTTAGCTTACCAATTTTTTTTTGTCTCCCTCCCAACTATCTCTTTTCATCTAGTTTCCAGTTTCTGATTTAGCTTCCTCCAATACTTCAATAAACATCTATAAATCGAACAAATTATTTTATTTTCAAAATTCAAAATGTTTTATTGCTTAAAAAGTGATTTAATAGGAAATAAATAGGCTACAAAAATGATAGTTATAATTTAATTTCTCAATACTAAAATTGCATGATCTAAATTCACAACAACGATGTAAAAGCTTTACATGAATCTGTTAAAAAAAATGCTAAAGCTGTGAAAAGAACACTATATTAAATAAGGTTTTTTTTTTGGGCTCAGGTTCGTTGTATATATATATATATATTTGAACTGAGAGTAAGTTCGTTGCAAATTGCTGAAATGGTAGTTTTTTTTTTCCATTATGATAAATTTCTTTTACGGTGATGATAGTTTAGCAACTAATGATTTATTGTTTGCTGCTGGTACCTTCAATAATGATAAGGGCTACTAACACAATGCAATTTAACATTGAGATCTTTCTAAACAAGGCTTGTTATGAATACAGTCCATCATCTCCATCAACCCAAATGGGCGTTTTTCTTTTTTTCATATTGAGATGCTGAAACCAATTGTTATACTATAAACTCCCGTTCATATTGTAATATGAACCAAAATTCATCACACGTGTGAAAAGAAACACGCTCTTTTTTTTTATGTCACCAGTATCCAGTAGCTTTTCTCATTCTAAAAGCTTTCTTGAACTCCTCCTCTGGATAGTCAGGTTGATTACATTCATCCCACCATTCTTTATCTCTATCTCTTACCCACTAACGTCTTTGTTGTTGACCACCACTCCCTTGTTTTGCTTCGCCAGTTGTTTTATTACTAGCAGCCCCATTTAAGGCAGCAGAGACGACAGCGGCACCAGCTACTGCTTGCGATTTCTTTTGTTTAACTCGATCAATTTCTTTAATTTCTGAGTGGTAATCTTGAAGATGAGAATCGAATTCACCCATTGTTCTAGTCTTTTTCTTGTAATTTGCGTCAAGTATTTGCTTCTCTTCATAAAAGGCGGTGTTCTCTTTTCATGATCACGATCTTCTATTAACATCGATCTTCTATTAACATCAATGAATGATAAGTAGTAAACCATCTGCACCTGCACCTGGAACAACACTGAATCTTTTGTAATCATTGTTGCATATGTTTTTCCATGTCCTGAGGTCAAGTTTGCAACCTTTTGAAATAGCAGCCAGAAGGTACAAAAACGAACGGACCACAATACAAGTATATGTTTGTGTATGTAGAGCTTGTGTATACTAATGAATTTCTAAACAACTACTGATGAATTTGTAAACAAATATTAGTAAACTTCATCAACTATTAATGAGTTGTAGGTTAATCAATTTAATAATAAGGTTTATCACTTAATAATCTAATATATTAAAATTAATGTTATAAAAAATAATAAATTAATTAATAAAATGATATAAATTCATTAATTAAATTATAAATATTCATTAGTTATCATCTATACATTCATCATTTTTACTACTTTAATTTATTATTTTATATAAATTTATCAATAAAAAATTATAAATTGATTAAATATAGAGTATAAGTTTATTATCTACACACTTTAAATTCATATACCTATTGGTTGAAAGCTTTACTTTTATGGCCGTGCTGACTTCAACATTTATGTGCTCGTATAAAAAGGCCTTGGAAATAGCATGGTTTGCATTATCTTTGTTTGTAGAATTGATTTCTGCATTTAAAGTCAAATGTCTGCAGTTAGCTTTTGGAATTGATTTCAGATTCAGTGTTAAAATAATATTATTAATTTAATATATTAATATTAAATATAAAATAATATTAATATTAAACAGATATAGTTAATATTAAAATTAATATTAAATATAAATATAAATTTATTAAACAAAAATATAAATATAAATATAAATTAATATTAATTACAATGGTTGAATTTAATTTCTTATACATAATTTTAGTTAAAATAAAATTTTTACTCATTAAGAAATTATTTAATATTTTATTTTTTAATTATAATAAATAAATTTTTACTTGTATTTTTATTTTAATTAAACAATATCGGTTTGTTATTTAAATAATATAAGTTTATAAAATAAAATATATAAGTTCATAACTTAAATATACAAATTCATTGACTTTCATCTGTATATTTATTGATCTTAGCCAATCAATTCATTAATTTTCACTTATATTTTCACTGACCTTTAAATTTGTACATTTATTAATCTTCACCTAAAAATTTATTTACCTTCACCAACAAATTCATTAATATCATTCTTTATTACACAGGTTATTAGTTTCTGCAGCAAATGTTCACAAATACAAAAATTCAAAGATCTGCATGCCCATACAAGTTAATAAAAGAAACTATAAACATATGAAACATACTACATGATGATCAATCTATTACATGATCCAAAAGCCAATAAAGATGTAAAGCATAAGAAATTAAAAATGCAACCCCATTACACTTTACACGAATCAATGAAAATGATAGAATCACTTGTGATCTCATAAAACTAACAATTTTCATACTAAGAATATATTGTCAAACTGATAAGATCCACTTGTGAACCCACTAATCTAACGAGTTTGCATTTAGAATTTGAGAGAAACTTGTTCGCCCATCTTGGCAATGACTACTGCGAACATCACGAACAACGAGGTTGATGCCTTATTTTACTTTAATTCTAAGCAAATTCAGGAGATTTTTCATTAACGAGGGAGATGATGTCCAAGCTGTCCAAGTTGATTCTGGTGATCCGGTGGCTCCGCCATTTTCTTTCCCTTACAGCCAAAATAGATAGCAGGTAATAAAAAAGATGCATTTCTTTTTACTTCATAAAGTGTGATGGATTTCTGGTCCATATTGCAATATGAACAGGAGTCCATGATATAATTTACCTGCTGAAACATGCATAATAAACTTACAAAATTAAAAATAATTAATAGTGAACATGACCAACACAATAGTTATAAATTAATATATTTTTATTTAATTATTTTAAAATATAAATAAAATAAAGTAATTAAAATGAATTAATTAGGTAGTTTTAATGAAAATTATGAATTAATTAAATAATTTTATAAAATATAAATTCATTTTTTAAAAAATTTAAATCTATATTATTTTATAAAAATATCAAATATTATTTAACAAAACTATAAATAGATTTTTCAATCCTTAATCAATCAAGAATCTTGACATAACATGCATGTTAATTTTTCTTGATCTTGATGTTGGTAGAACAGTTTACATGGGGAAAAAGACAGCATAAAAGAAAAGTAAAAAGATAGTGAAACATGATACATGTATTATAGAAGCACATGCAACATATTTTGCATAGAAGGAAGCAAGGTGGTTTCTGAGAAAAATCGAAGTTGAACAATCAAACAACATCCATGCATGAGGAATTCATGCCATAGAGGTTCATGTATTTGACTGGTATAAAACATAATTACACTACTACTTTCTGCAGCTTTCCATGTATAATTTTAGTGCGAGTCTCGTCTATACGTGGATAGCTTTAATAATCTATATCGTGAAATGTGCGGACTGTGAAATAAAACGATATAAATAATTTGAATGAAATAAAAATTAAATAAATTAAAGAGATTTTTTCATAAATAGCTAAAAATCAAAAATAATATCAAAAGTCACATTGACTAAAAATATTTTCAAAAATAGTTTTAAGCAAATTTTTTTTAAAATCTAGACCATGACTTTTCTAGAAGTTGTTTGGTCTTCTAGAAGCTGATATAGTTTGACTAATAACATCACAAATTTGATCCTTCTATTTTTTTTAATCAAATTTGATCTTTTTTTAATCAAATATTTTTTTCTACTTTCTTCATTTTTTTCTCAACATTTTTTTGCTAAACTTTTTTTTTTATTTTTAAGGTACTGTTTTTTTATCAATATTTTTTATGCTCAACATTTTTTCTATTTTTAAAGTACTCTTAACATGTTATTTTTTTCGCAACATTTTTGTCAGTGTTGTTATATAATGTTTAACATATGCACGTGACAAGAAATCCTCTTCAACCTCCAACACTGCCTCTCCTTCATTTTCAGGTGCAAGTGTCACTGCCCATTGCCTTAAACTCTTCATAATATATCTAAAAATTATTCATGTAAAAATATTAGTTTCCTAAACCCAAGTCCAATATATAAAAAACCAAGTTATTTTCGGGGTTCAATTTCTTAAAAAGATTTGTTCATTTGTCAGTTTATGGAAGTTTGACACATGTATTACAGGGAGTGAGTTAGTTTTTTTTTCCAATTATACATCTCAAAAAATAAACAATATTGAAAAATAAAAAGCAATAAAAACAACAACACTGAAAAACAAAAAGCAACAACAAGCAACAAAAAGCAACAACACTTAAACATAAAAAGTAACGAAATGCAACAACACTGAAAAATAAAAAACAATAAAAAACAATACAAGCAACAACATTGAAAAATAAAAAGCAACAAAAAGCAAATGC
>CATIWM010370333.1:0-12158 GCA_949671775.1 Mallotus repandus
GCTCTCAAATTCTCTCTTAAATAATTTTTATAGTTGTATAACTCTTGTGAGAGTTGGTGAGTGTTAGAATAGATATTACTGTTCTTCTATTTTCTAGGTTTGAGAAAATGGGAAGTGAGATTCTATTTTAAAGGAATTGGTTTAAGTGTTTAGCCATTAAAACACTTGGATTTCAGTTTTAGAGTAAGCCTAGAAAACTCTTGATTGTAAGGTTGTAAGAGTAAGCCTTAAACTCTTGTGTAATATCAATCTTGTGAATAAGATTATGGGTGATTGAAAATCCTAACTTGGGGATAAGTTAGGTGGAGATGTAGGATTGTTGAGAATCCAAACTCCTTAAATTCTTATGTTCATCATTCATCATTCTCAACATTCTTTCAATTCTTGTTTATTTGTTTTAAGTTTTGATTTTTATTCGGTAGCCCTATTTACCCCCTCTAGGGCTCTTTCATTTGGTATCGGTGCTTGAATTCTAGGAACTTAATTGCTAGAAGTCAAGATCAAAAGGAGTGAATCTCAAAATATTTCTTCTCTTAGACCATTCTTTGACAGTAGTGATTACCATTGGAAGTTCAAAATGGAGTTATATCTAGATTATGATTCTATCAAACTTTGAGACATTGTTTGAAAAGGTTGGGAACCACCCAAAGCTACAATCGATGGTGTGATTACTGAAATTGATATAGATGATTGGAATGCCATTCAACAAGAAACGAATCACAGGAAAAAAAAGGCTATGATTACTCTAGTCTCTTCCATATCAAGAGAAGAAGGAGTCAAGCTTCAACATTGCACTTCGGCCAAGGAAATGTGGGAAACCTTGGAAAATCATTATGAAGGAAATGTTCAAGTAAGAAGCAAGAAGGTTCAACTCCACATGTATTAGTATGAACTCTTCAAGATGAAGCCTCAAGAATCAATCACCGAGATGACAAATCACCTTAATGCTCTTGTCACCACCCTCAAGAAACTTAGTAAACATTTCACCAAGGAAGAAGTAAACAATAAGATTCTTAGAATCCTACCCAAGAAGGATTGGGAATCTCGAGTTACTTCAATTAAGGAAGCTCAAGATTTTGCTACTCTTTTAACTAATGTGCTTATTGGAAAGCTTCTTACCCATAAGCTTACAATAAAGCAAAGAGGTGAAGAGCAAGAAGAGAAGGAAGAAAAGAAAAAAAGTATATCATTAAAGGCTTCATAAGAAGAAAGTGAAGAAGAAAATATTGAAGGTTCTAGTGATGAAGATAATGAAATTGTCATGCTCACCAGAAGTTCTTAAGAAAGAAAAATTCATCAAGAATAAGAGACTTCAACAAGAAGTATGAAGGAAAAGGTAAGAAGAAAACCAAAGATGTTACTTGCTATGAATACAAGAAACTGAGACACATCCAAAGTGAGTGCCCCAAACTCAAAAACAATAGTAAAGGAGCAAAAGAGAAAAGGAAAGCCTTCAAAGCTATTTGGGATGATTCCTCCGAATAAAGAAGAGGAACAACAAGAAGTGGCCAACCTTTACTTCATGGCTCTTGAAGGTGAAAAAGAGGTACCATCTATTTCTAACTCATTTAGTTATTGTGAATATGGTGATGATGATGATGAGAGTTATATTCCTAGCAAACTTATGATTAATTACAAAAGCTTACTTGCTAAGAAGAAGCATTATAAGCATGAATTAACTAGTTTATCCAAGGAATTTGAAAATTTAAAAATTGAATTTTCTAACTTAGTTAAGTCAAATGATAAAATTGTTTGTGATTCGAAAAATTCGAATTCCTTAGAAGACCAACTCAAGAAAGCAAATGATGAAAATCAAAAGCTTTCTAAGGAGGTCTTAGAGCTAAAAAATTCCATTTCAAAATTTAAGAGAGGAAAAGAAACTTTAAATAGTATTATTGACTCTTAAAAATTTCATGGAGATACTCATGGAATTGGGTACAAAAATAGGTTGTTTTCTTCATCATCATCATATATTAATTTTGTTAAAGCACATGATTTTATTGCATCTACATCCAAAAATGAGACTCAAGCTTTCAAAGCTAAGAGGTCACAAGTGTCAAATAATAAAGGAAAGTCTCATAAGACTCAACCCCCACTAACAAAAGGAGGTAAGGCTCAAACTAGAGCAGCTCAACCCAAACATGCCTACATGTACACTAGACATAACACTCCTAAGCATGTTACACAACACAATGCACATAAACATGTTGCACAAACCTATCAAAATATACATTGTCATTGCCAATGTATGTCTCACACTATGACTCAAAAGAGTTATAGAAAGCATTCACCACCATAACACACAAGGCATGTTTCACAAACTAGGAAAGCATATCATCCTAGGAAAAATAAAATTTCCAATGTTGAGTGTTTTTATTGCATGACCAAAGGTCACTCTAGCAATATGTGCTTTTATAGAAGATTGCACTTAAATTAGCTTCCTTTGGGTTACCTTAAGACTAACCAACCTAGGCCAAGAAAGGTTTGGGTTCAAAAGAATGTGTAAATTGAGTTATGTAGGTGTGCTTGAAGTCCACAAGAACAAAAAGTAAATGGTATCTTGATAATGGATGTTCAAGACACATGACCAGAGACAAAGAGCAATTCAACAAGATTGATGCTAAAGATGGAGGACATGTTACCTTCGAAGACAATGCAAAAGGAAAGATTATTGGCATTGGAGAAATCGGTAACTCTCAATCCTTATCTATACATCATGTATTGCTTGTTAATGGTCTTAAATATAATTTATTAAGTATAAGTCAATTATGTGATATGGGAAACAAAGTCACTTTCTATCCTAAAAATTGCTTTATTAGTAGTCTTGATGAAGATAAAGTATTTTTTTTGTGGTGAAAGAGTAGATAATGTCTATGTTATTAATTTGAATAAAATTTACAACAAAGATATTAAATGCTAGATGTCTATTTCCCATGACACATGGACATGGCATAGAAGGTTAAGACATGCAAATTTTAAGCTATTGAATGATCTTTTTATACATGAACTTGGGATTGGTTTACCAAAACTTGAATTCACTAAGGATAAACCTTGTGATGCTTGTCAAAAGGGAAAACAATCCAAGTCTTCATTCAAGCTCAAAAATGTTGTATCAATCTCTAGGCCACTTGAACTTATACATTTGGATTTGTTTGGTCCAACTAGAGTTGCTAGTGTTGGTGGGATGCACTATGCATATGTATTGGTTGATGACTACTCTAGATTTACTTGGGTATGTTTTCTTGGTTATAAGAATGATGCTTTTAAAGATTTTGAAAATTTTGCAAAAAGAGTTCAAAGGAAAAAGGTTTTTATATTTCTTCCATTAGAAGTGATTATGGAACTGAATTTGAAAATGAATTTTTTAAAACCTTGTAATGAAAATTGTATTTCACATACATTTTCTTCTCATATAACTCCTCAACTTAAAAAGAAAAATTGAACTCTAATGGAAATGGCTAGAAAAATGCTTCATGAGTATAATTTGCTTCTATACTTTTGGGCGGAAGCCATTAACACATCTTGTTATATTTTAAATAGAGTTTTCAAAAGATCAATTTTAAACAAAAGGTCTTATGAGTTTTAGAACAATAGAAAACCAAACATCTCATATCTAAGAGTATTCGAATGCAAGTGCTTTATATTAAACACCAAGGATAATCTTGGAAAATTTAATTCCAAAGCTGTTGAAGGAATTTTCCTAGGCTACTCCACCTCTAGCAAAGCATATAGAGTATTTAATAAAACAACTCTTATAGTAGAAGAGTCCATGCATGTTGTATTTGATGAATCTAACCCACTTAATCCTAGAAAGGATTTTAGTAGTATTGATGATAATGTAGGTGAACTCATGGAAACAAATACTTAAGATAAAATTACTAGCAAACCTTTGGAACTTGAAGGTCCAAACAAGGAAGAAAGTGAGGAGGCGCCTCAATCTACCATGAAAGATGATCTTCTAAAGGATTTGTAATTCAAGAAAGGACATCCTTAAGATCATGTCATCGGTGATACTACACAAGGGGTAATAACAACATCTAAACTTAAGTCAATTGTTAATTTAGCTTTTTATTTCTCAAATTGAGCCAAACAATGTTGATGATTCTTTGAGTGATGAATTTTGGGTCCTTGCTATGCAAGAAGAGTTAAATCAATTTGAGAGAAACAAAGTTTGGACTTTGGTTCCTAGACCGAAACATCATCCTATTATAGGCACCAAATGAGTGTTTAGAAATAGGATGAATGAACAATGTGTCATAACTACGGACAAAGCAAGACTAGTAGCTAAAGGTTATAATCAAGAAGAAGACATTGATTATGATGAAATTTTTGCCCCTGTTACAAGGTTAGAAGCTATTAGAATGTTACTTGCATTTGCATCATTCATGAATTTTAAATTATATCAAATGGATGTCAAAAGTGCATTTTTAAATGGTTTTATTGAAGAAGAGGTTTATGTTGAGCAACCTTCGGATTTTGAAATTTTGAATTTCCAAATCATGTTTTTAAACTTTTAAAAGCATTATATGGATTGAAACAAGCTCCAAGAGATTGGTATGAAAGGTTGAACAACTTTTTATTAGAGAAATGCTTCTCTAAAGGAAAAGTTAATACAACTCTTTTCATAAAGAAATCCAAACATGATTTATTAATTGTTCAAATTTATGTGGATGATACTATTTTTGGTGCTACTAACCATTGCTTGTGTGAAGAATTCTCTGAGTTAATGCAAAGAGAATTTTATATGAGTATGATGGGTGAGCTCAAATTCTTCCTTGGACTTTAAATCAAGCAATGCAAATATGGGATTTTCATCAATAAAACCAAATATGCTAGAGACATTCTCAAAAAGTTTGGAATGGATGGAGTCAAATCAAGCAAAAATCCAATGAGTACCACCGCCAAACTCAACAAAGATGAGAATGGAAAATCAGTTGATGAAAAATGATTTAGAGGTATGATCAGATCCCTTCTTTATTTAACTGCTAGTAGAATCGATATCATGTTTGATACTTGCTTATGTGCCAAATTTCAATCCAGTCCGAGGGAGTCCCACTTAAATGCAATAAAAAGAATTTTCAAGTATTTAAGTGGAAGTTTGCATTTAGAACTTTGGTATCCTAGGAGTTCTTCCTTTGACTTGATTAGTTATTCGGATGCAGACTTTGCCAGTAGTTTATTAGATAGAAAGAGCACTTTCAGAATTTGTCAAGTTTTAGGACAATGTTTAGTTTCTTGGTTTAGTAAGAAAAAATTTTTGGTTGCCTTATCCACTGCTGAAGTAGAATCTGTTGCAGCTAGTTGTTGTTGCTCACAAGTTTTGTGGCAAAAACAACAATTGATAGACTATGGCATTAAACTTGATCACATTCCAATCAAATGTGATAATACAAGTGCTATAAACCTTAACAAAAATCCCATTCATCATTCTAAAACCAAGCATATAGATATTAGACATCATTTCTTGCGTGATCATGTTCAAAATGATGATATCTCACTTGAGTTTATTGATATAAATAATCAACTTGCAGATATTTTCACCAAACCTCTCAATGAAGAGAGAATGAATTTCATTAAGCATGAACTAAGCATGATTGATGGTTCTAGTTTGTCTTAATTGTTTGTTTAAATTAGTGAATTGATGGTTGGACTTGTTTTTATGTGAAATCATATTGTGCTTATCATATTGCCTTAATTGTTTTAGGTAATTAATTTGATTCTTTTTAAGTGTTTGATTTTGATCTTAACATTTTTTAACTTTATTTTCAATAAATTAATTATTTTTAAGAGCATTAAGTGTCTCATGCTCATATGAACTTTCACTCATCCTCCTCCATCTCCTCCTCAAAACTAGCTTCTTTTTATGTCCTTTTACTTTGGTTGCTTGTCAGTATCTGTTTGGTTCATTTTCAGTATATTTTTGGTTTCTGAAACTTTGAACTGTTAGTTTTTATTTAAAACTATTTCGTCTTAGTTTATGTTTGGTTGATTTTCAGTTGATGAGCTAGGAGCTATTAGTTTTTGTCATTGGTATTTCTTGTTTACAATTGATATTTCAAATATCAATGTACTCATATCTTTTTATTAATGCAATCTTATTTTTCTTAATTCTTGTTTCTTTAATTCTTTTTTATTTTTTCAAAGGGGAAAAAAATTTGAGTTTGCAGAATTCTTTTTGTGATTATTATTTATTTCCTTGTTATTTGTTACATGCATTATAAGTGTGGCTAGTTTTTATGTTAATTAATGATCATATTATCATGTTTTAATAGTTGTGATGCTAAGCCTTATTTTGCTTACTTGCATAATTTTATTTAGTCTTTTACAAAGGGGGAGAAATAATTTTTTTAAAAAGTTGAACTTTCATGTTTTTCATTGTTTTAGTTCTTGGTCTTTAAAATGTTATATGTACTATTTTTGTGATGCATTATCTTAGTAAAATTTTTCTACTACCATGTTTATATTTCTTAAACGTTTTGTTAAGTATCATTTGGTAAATTTTAAAATTTATATTTCTTATCATGCCAAATAAGGGAAGAAATAAAGAAATATATATTTCTCATTAATTTTTATTCATTTGAATTACTCCTTATAGTTATTATTTGTATGATAAGCATAAATTTAGGGGGAGTGAAATTTCTTTTATTATCACACACTTCACTTTATATTATTCTCTCAAACTCAAAATAAGTTTGTTAAAATAAAAAAGGCGGAGATTATTGACCTTAACAATGATCAATCTTGATTTTAATCTTAATAAACTTAATTTTGAGCATTTAATTTTGTTTGTTTAAGTGTTTATAAGTTAGGAATCAATCAAAATTCAAAATGGAGTATAAATATCAAATAAAAACATCTCCGAACATTGGTCCCAACTATGGTCAGGACAAGGATTGGTAAGCATGCTTTTGGGGTAGTTCGACCTTTGAGATTCAAGAAAGCTTTTGACATCCTTAGAGCTTTATAATGAGAAAGTTATCTTCTTAACATTTGAATTATACATCTTAAGGTTTCTTAATTGAGCTTACTTGTCAAAATACAAGCTCATTTGGATATGCAAATCTTGAGTCGAAGTCAGCATATGCAGCTTTTATTTTAGGATGATAAATTCTTAGTATTTCAGCAATATCTTGAGCTAAAAATGTCAAATTGAGGTGATTAAAAGTGATATGGAAAGATAAGAAACATATCTAAAACTTTTATGAATAAAGGTTAGGATAATTTGATCTTCTTCTACCCCAATCACGAGCATCTCACAAGACGGTCACTAGCTGTCCCCTATTAGTGCTCATTTTGAGAAGTTTCAGCTCTTTTGGTCAGACACCCTCACGAGCTACCCTCACGATCATGAGCAGCTCATAAGGGTCAGTTCTGACAGCATTCAACATATATTTTTAAATGCAATGGTCCTTAAATCGACTCTTATGAGCCAGGGCACTACCCTCACAATCGTGAGCGTCGTTTCAGCTGCAAAAAGTTCAAATTGATTCAAAAATCAATAAGAGACATTAGAGACATGTTTGATACCTCCAACAACTATATTTTTGAGTGTTTATCTATATAAATACCTCCTTGAGTTTAATTGAAGTTTTTAAAAGGAAATTTGTCTATTATTCATTCTCTGTTAAGCATTCAATTAAGCTCTCAAATTCTCTCTTAAACAATTTTTGTATTTGTATAACTCTTGTGAGAGTTGGTGAGTGTTAGAATAGATATTCTTGTTCTTATATTTTCTGGGCTTGAGAAAACGAGAAGTGAGATTCTATTCTAAAGGAATTGGTTTAAGTGCCTAGCCATTAAAATGCTTGGGTTTCGATTTTAAAGTGAGCGTAGAAAACTCTTGATTGTATGATTGTAAGAGTGAGCCTTAAAGTCTTGTGTAATATCAATCTTATGAATAAGATTGTGGGATATTGAAAATCCTAACTTGGGGATAAGTTAGGTGGAGACGTAGGATTGTTGAGAATCCAAACTCCTTAAATTCTTATGTTTATCATTCTTCCTTCTCAACATTCTTTCAATTCTTATTTATTTGTTTCAAGTTTTGATTTTTATTTTGTAGCCCTATTCACCCCCCCCCCCCCTAGGGCTCTTTCAGCTTCAACCACTGCTTTTTTGGAGCACCCACGAACAAAGGAACACCCAAATAACCAAAAGGAAGAGAACACCTTCTCATGGCCATAACTTGATGAAGTCTTTGAATACGCTGTAAAGAAATAGCTGACCAATAATAAATTTTTTATTTATTCAAGTTTACAAATTGTCTTGAAAGACTACCATAAAGGTTAAAAATGCCATTAATTTCTCTAATATTGCACATAGTAGCTTTCCCAAACACAAACATATCATCAGTATGAAGAAAATGAGTGGGAAAAGACGACCTAATGGTATAAAGCATCGGCACAATCTTAACTTGCTGAACTTATAGAGCAATTAGTCGGTTGAGAAATTCCTCTGCTATATCAAAAAGAAGAGGGGAAAGAGGATCCCCTTGACCAACACCTCTAGAGCAAGCAAAATACCCCTTTACTTTTCCATTGATCATAATGGAAAGTCTAGCTAATGAAAATAGAGATAGAATCCAATCTCTGAACTGTAAAGAGAATCCAAATGCTTCCAGCACATCCAAAAGAAAATTCAATCAAGTACATCATGGGCCTTTCAAATATCAATCTTCATTGCCA
Source organism: Mallotus repandus (assembly GCA_949671775.1). NCBI lineage: Eukaryota > Viridiplantae > Streptophyta > Magnoliopsida > Malpighiales > Euphorbiaceae > Mallotus > Mallotus repandus. The sequence goes on from CATIWM010370333.1 coordinate 8,685, forward strand.
TATTGCCTTCAAAATAAGATTTATTTAAAAGATTAACACCCTCAGATGCTCCCACGATGCAATCAGCAATGGATCAATTTTTTAAGAAACCAAATTTATTACAAGAAATAATTCTTGTAGCAATGGAGCCAAGACAGCCAGCTAAAATTTTGGTAATTATTTTTGAAGCTAAAATTACTATAAACAATAGGACGAAATTGCTCTATAGTAATAGCATCAGGCATCTTAGGCATTAAAACCATTAAGCTATAATTAATTCTAGATGTTATCATCCCTATGTTAAAGAAGCTACAAACAGCAACACATACATCATTTTTAATAACCTCCTAATAAGTTTTATAAAATATGCCTGTAAAACCATATGGTCTAGGTGTACTGTAGGAATCCATACTAAAAATTGTGCTTTTGATCTCATCAACATAAGGACACTGAACAAAGCAACAAGTTATCCGAATCTGTAACTAAAGAAGGGACCATAGATTGAATTAATTTAATATTAGAAACCACTGAAGCATCTTCCTTGAAAAGGTGTTGATAAAAATCAATAATATGATGTTCAATAGCTTACTTATCATCTGTAATGAACCCACCAATCTGCATATGAAGAATCCTTTGCATTGGTTTTTTCCTGACAAACTGTTGATGAAAAAAGAGGTATTTCCATCCTAGTAGCTAACCACTTCACTCTTCTTCTTTCTTTAAAAAAGATCTCCTGCTGAGTGAGATAAAGATCCATGTGAGGATGGGCATCTAATTCACGTTTGTGAAGAACCTCCGTGAATCCATGAATTACTATCTGATCTTGAATGTCATGCAAAAGATTGCTAGTGCTCTGGATATTATCATCAAGTCGGCCAAAAACTTCACGGTTCCAAGTTTTAAGATCTTGGTGAAGGCACTTAAGCTTTGCTCCCAAAAGCTGCATTAGATGAAGAGCACCCATAGGAACTGCCCAAGAATTGGAAATGAAACCTCTTGAGCTAGGATGAATTATCCACATTGTTTGAAATCTGAAACGAGCAACAAGTCTATTTTTAAGAGCACAATTAAACAATAATGGGGAACGATTCGAGTGTTGCTGAGGCAAAACTAAACAAGAGATATCATTCCAGCAATCAAAAAATTAGAAATTAACTAGGGCCCTATCAAGTTGGCTCGCCATTCTACTATCACCATGTTGCCCATTACTCCAAGTGTAAGGAACACCTCGGGAGGAAATATTAGAAAGTAAGCAATCATCAATAAAATTCCTGAATTCCCTATAAGGACCTGCTGCTGGTGGTCTACCCGTTTTCTCATGCGCACCCAGAATGGTATTAAAGTCTCCAATCACACACCAACTAGAAGAAAATACAGCAAATAAATTGCATAGATCCGCCCATAAATCCATTCTTCTATTGCGCCAAATGCTACCATAAACAAAGGAGATTCTCTGCAAAGAATTAGCAACATGCACATCTAGAGTAATATGTTGATTGTGAATATGAACATCTGAAGGAGGTGAAAAACATCATTTCCCCAAGACCCAAATACTATACAGAGGTAAATTATTGTGAGCAATCAAAGAGAAAGTTAATCTATCCCAATAAGAGTAATGAAGAGAATCAAAAACCACCATTAGTTCTATAATACATAAATAATCAGGAGAGTATTGTCTGCAAAGAGAAAAAAGAGTGCGTTGGGTATGAGAGTTGCCCAAACCTCTACAATTCCAGTATAGGACCTTCATAGGTTGAGTTTGTCAGGTTTCCTTGCAACACTTATGGAAAGGGTTACTTTCTGTTTTCCATGCTGCTTTGGATTTTTCTTCCATCTGACAGTGGACCAAGGGGCATCCTCCAAGTCTGCATCATCTGCCCATGATGTTTTAGATGGCTTTTGAATAATTAGATCATCATCTCGTATATCATCATATTGCTCAGACTAAATATTATCTACAGGTTCGCCATCATTGTTGTTTCCTGATAGAGTCAGCTCAATCCTCTCCATTACTGCCACATTACTGTCATCAACCTAGAGCTGAGGAGCAACTGTTTCCAAATTAATCACCACTGGAACAACGTCTGGAGCAGGTGCAAGAACCTGTATTGCTGTCTCTAAGTCTGAAGCATCTGTCTCTAAGTCTGAAGCAGCTGTCTCATCAACATCATTGCCTACTCCAGCAGCAAGCTCTTTAAAAGCATTAGCCACTAGAATTTCAGTGAGTTCTATTGGTTTCTAAATTGATTTGACATCTGCTTTCTTCTTAGTTTTTTGTGAGCAGTAGGTTGTGTTAACTTTTTCTCAACTCTACAATCATTAGATAAATGACCAATGGTGGAACATATGCTACAGAATGAAGGAAGATTTTTATAGACAACCTCTATGAAAAAACTCTTGCCAACATGCTGTTGGGAAAATTGGACAGCGTTGGTGCAGCGGAATAATATTAACTGAGACAAATAAAAATTACTGCAGAAATAATCAAACAAATAAATATATGGAGGTGGTCAAACCGGCCAATGGATGAATAAGATAGGCTGTAAAACCTTCCGTATAAATAATAATAAATGACACCAAAATTTTAACGTGGTTAACCCTTAGTGTTGGACTACGTCCACGGGACAAACTCCGAAAAATTCTTCCACTAAAATAGTAGGTACAAGAGAGAGTCTTCTCTAGATTAGTACTAGAGGTATACAATAAAAGAGATCTCACCAAAATAGTGGCACTCAAAGTGTTTCCCACACCCAAAAATAATTTCCTCACTATTTTGTCACTCACCCTTTGAGAAAAAATTCCCAAACCCTTAAAACTCTCTCACTCTCATCAAAGTAAAAAATACTTTAGACTCACTTAATTTTTTCTCACAAGTTTCCTCTCCTTTTTCTTATTTTGCTTGTGGCTCTCTTATCCATCTTCTCCCATATACAAGGCCTTTATATAGGCCACATAATGCAAAAGAGACAAACAACATTTTTGACAATTTTTTTTCTTTCGGTGCAGCCATTTTTTACTTTTTCTCTTTTTTTTTCAAATGTGGGCTCCACTCTACTAGGAGGGACCCATCGAAAACCAGTTTTGATAAAATATTATGTGCCAGCCCATAAAAGGGGCAATTTACCTATTTATGGTAAAAATTTGTAGAAATTCGCATGTTATGGCACTTTTTGAAGTAATTCTAAATTTTATGGTAGTTTCTCAAATATATTCCCAATATATGGTACTTTTGGCTGAGGTGGAGGGAGAAGTTGTAGCGCCAAAGCAAAATGTGCATTTTGTTAGTGCTACTGGAGAAATGCATGTAAATTTTTATAAAAAAAAAATTATGCATTTTGGTAGTGCTACTGGCGAAATGCATGCAATTTTTTTTAAGCATTTTGTCAGTAGCACTGGCAAAATGCATGCAATTTTTTTTTGATGCATTTTGCCAGTAGCACTGGCAAAATGCATCAAATTATAAAGCCATCCCGTTTTCCCATTTTCAATATAATT
>CATIWM010370356.1:0-12595 GCA_949671775.1 Mallotus repandus
CTAAATCCCAGAAAATAGAAGAATAAGAATTTCTATTCTAACACTCACCAAACTCTCACAAGAGTTTATCAAATACAAGAATGAATTAAAGAGAATTTTTGAGCTTAATTGAATGCTTTGAAGTATATAATGAATAAACAAGTTACTTAACCTCTAAATGATCTTCAAAGCTTGTATTTATACTTGAGCAATTCAAGTATAGCTGTTAGAAACAATGATTTTGTTTTCAATAAATTCAAACTTCATTTGAATGAAATTTGGACTTTTGAGCTGTAATTTGTTAGGTCCCGGTCGGGATATCATCAATCCTAGTTGGGATGCTTCAAAAATAGTCATTTTTAGCCATTTTATATTTGAATTTTCTTGGTCCCGGGCACAGTCCCGGTCGGGATGAAGCTCAGGATTAGTTTTGGAAGAATTCTATAGTTTTAGTGCAATTCAGTCCTGATCGTGCAACTTGGTCCTGGGCGGGATTGACTGGTCCTTAGCATGGTCTCGGTCAGGACTAGGATTGGGATCGGTACTATCCAAAAATTTAATTTGCTCGATTAACTACCAAAAATGTGCACATTATCCTCGGTGATGTCCCGGTCGAGAGGGCACTCGGGATAGACAATCTAATCTTCAAATGACCTTGAAGACGATCAAATCAGCCTATACTTTCTTTATAAAAATTGTATATATTTGTCTTAGATTTCTATATCACTTTTAAGCATATCAATTGGACCTTTGTAGCTCAAGATATTGCTGAAATACTAAGAGCTATGCAATCTAAAATGAAAGTTGCACATGCTGACTTTGACTGAAGATTTGTAAACTCAAATGAACTCAAATTTTAACAAGTAAACTTAATTCAAAAAGATTATAATGTCTACTTCAAATTTTAAGGGGATTAATTTCTCGTTATAAAGCTCTAAGGATGTCAAAAGCCTCCCTTAATCTCAAAGGTCGAATCAACCCCAAAGCATAGTTATCAATCCCGTACTCCATTTTGACTTCCAATTGAGTCCTAACTTATACAAAGTTAAATGCTCAAAATTAAATGCTCAAAATTAAGTTTTTTAAGATCAAAATCAAGATTGATCATTGCTAAGGTCAACAAATAGACTTACTAGATGGTGCAACATTAAATACGCCAAGAAGCGCAATAACATCAACGACAGTGAGTGTATCCACGCTGTTAATCGAAATCAATGCTTCACAACTCAAGCCAGTAGCAACATCTCATTGGGTTTTAAGGAGATCTAGATTTTATTGTCCCTTGACTGAGAATCTTTTGACTCAAATCGCAGATACCATGTCGACAAGTCCAAAACAAATACAACACCTTCACCACATATTCAGTTTGATAATGATGAATCCACTGATGAAACTGATGAGCATGTAATCCTTGTGTGTAATTTTGAACTTATGAGAAATTTTAAGTATCATGCCCATAGTATCATAAACTTATAGACCCTAATACGTCTAACAAACTAGACTCCGAATGACATATTAAATGAGGAGAATGATAATAAAGAACATAAAGGTAGCGAACTAGTACATGTACAACAACTTTGTTTGTTTTTTATTTTTTCCAATTGTGACTATTATGGAACTTGATTTTGTGTTTGTATAGGAAACTATCGAAACATTCTTGTCAAGATTCAAAGCAGAGCCGCTCCCACCATTCATTAAAATCAATTGTGACCATATTAATATATTTGAAATCGTTATGTATTTAATTTGTTCTTTAAACATATTATGAACTTATACTTCAACATCTTATTCAGGGATTGGATCCCACATGTGGTACATCCAATTGAATTTTTGTTGATCAGCCCACATGGAGAAACAGAGGATGTACCGATGCAATCACCATTTCCTATTCAATGTAAAGATGAGTTACTGCGAGGGGCAGATTTACTTCCACCACTTGATGCGGCAATAATTAAGTCTTGGCACAAGCCGTATGATGAATGGATTAAATGGAAAAAAATGGGAAAATTTGGGTATAATCCAGCTTATTGAGATGAGCAAAATCAGACAGCTCTTTCAGTCTAGTATTCTATGTGCTGCAATGCGATTTTGGGCTCCAAGTGTAAACTCTTTTGTATTCCCTTTTGGAATGGCTTCTATTACACTTAAAGATGTGTTTGTGCTAACTGGTTCACCAGTGATTGGGCCAGATAGCATGTGTAATAGACGTAGATGACCCTTAGTTGATTAAATTTTTAGCTGCATCAACTGAATACTCATCATATCACTTATTAATTTAATAGAAATTAAGTCCAAGGGTGACCCAGATGATAAGGAACATGTGGAGTTCCTTTGGGTGCTAATATACAAGTTTTTAATGTGCCCAAATTCTGGGAAGCCAGCAGTTGAATACATGAATTTGGCTAGAGCATTGGCATCAGGGAAATTTTTTGCTCTTGGATCAATACTCCTTGGCCTTACTTTTAAGTCCCTTAATTACTACCATTCTTGCAAGCCATTCTTGAAATTTAGAGGATCTCTGTGGTTGGTGCAACTTTGGCTATTTACATATTTTCCAGAAATAAGAATTGCCCAACTGACATGTTATAGTGTTCCAATTGGAATTCAACTTTGCAGTTGCACTTGTTCTATGAGTGAGCAAGATGTTATGTCTTTTTTCAATCGTTTGAAGTTAAGGACCAAAGAAGATCTTTTCATTTTTCCTGGTGAAGAATCAAAGAACCCTTGGTTAGAGTTCATCGGGTACAGAGAATTAGAGGAAAATCAGCAGGAGATTCATAAGGTTTTCTTTTACACCTTCACAACTAGGAGGCTTTTAGTATGAGGTAGATCATTAGCTTTCGATCAGACCAAAGCCACGTTGTCTTGTTCAACGTACCATCCTTACTTGTGGGCCAGACAGTTTGGTCTTGATTAAGCGCCATATTCCTCATTCAAGAATGTAGGTTTAAGTACTCTGCCAACTATGACTGTTGGGGTAATTATGTGGTCACAGGCTTTGAATCAACTGAAGTGTTGTGTAACACCAACATCGCAATGCATGTTAATTGGTTCACTACTTTTTGGTCTAACAAATACATTAATCTGATTCCAACTCTAGTGGATAAAATTTTATCAAGTTTTTGCATCTTCTTACTTAGTAGCATTATGGATAATTATAATTTTATTGTTTATGTTGTACTTTTATTTGATCATGTACCAACAAAAATATGTTGATGTTTTCATTATTTATACAAGTCTTAAAACTCCCATTTAGCATTCTCTAATTAAGAAAAGAAAGGTTGCGACTAAGGAGACCAAGGATAATGCTGCTACTAAGAAGGAAAAAATTGTGGGTGTTAGCATGCGGAAGCCAAAGAAATCAAAGCAGATGGCCACTGATCAAGCTATTGTTGAAAAAAAATTAGCATCTTCTCATTCTAGAATAAGAAGGTCAAACAGGATAAGAAAAATAGGGAATTTTGCTAATACCCAAAGTGATCCAGTTGATGTATCAGATGAAGAGATTGATAATACAGAAGAATATAGTGCAGGAGAAGAGATTACTGAATTGACTAATGCTATTAATTCAGGTTTATATGGGATGGAGACAGACAATACCACAGCAAATGAAATAGAAGAACAATGTTTGATTGGTGATTCTAGCAAACAAAAATAAATTACTTCATCTGTTATCGAGGTATTACATGGTGAAGTTGATTAAAATTTCTGTGTATATATAAATTTGTTAGTATCTCACTTTGATTGAAAAAATTATTCATCATTGGTACTTATCAGGATGATAAGATGAAGAGATTTCAGAGGGCTATCATATGATTCACCAGAGGATCCACTACCTGCTATTGACTTCAGCTTTTTTGAAGAAAATAACATTACTGCTCCACCTCAACCCTTTATCAATGGATGTCATTGAGAGTGTAAAAAATACAGTATCTCCCTTGATCTATTGTCTCTTGGTTCGCATCAGGTGCATGCAATAAAAGCATCGATTGCTATACTGTGCACTGCTGCCAAAATGCCAGATCAAGTTGAATCTCTTAATGCAGCTCTCCAGAAAATAAATTCAACATGTTAGAATTCTTTTCAAGTGACAAAAATAATTGACAAACTACATGGTAAGATTGAAGATGTGAAACAGAAGGTTATCGACAATAAAAAATTGAAGGAATATATTGATGTACAGTTGATGAAGTTGTTTGAAATTCAGACAAATTATAAAAATAATGAAGAGCGTATAAGGGACTTGAAGAAATAAATTGTTGAGATTGAGGCCCTCGATGGTGAACTTTAGCCCAAGCTGAAGAAATCCATCAACATAAACAGTTGGCAAGGAAGTAATATGAGATTAGTAGCAAGATGTTACTTCAACAACATGATTTGGCAAAATAATGGACAACAAAATTCAAGAAAGCAACTCAGATGCGAGATGATTGTTGCTCAGAATAGCATGGACTTAAATCTATTGATCTTGATTCCATTTGAACATTATTATATGACTAACTTAATGAAATTTATATTAGTATTTGATAAATATTTATATGCTTATGTTTTAATTGAGGTATATGATACTATTTGCGTTTGAGATTTTCATTACACTCATATAAAGCCATGCATAACTCCGACTACCGTAAAGCTCTTAAAGTGTTTACTTAATGTTATTGCTTATACCTATGATTTATAATTAAAAAGTTAATAAAAAGACCACCAATATGACATACACTGTTCATAAAAATAATACTTTATTAACGTAAAATTGGCAATTACAGTTTAAAACCAAAATTTTAAAATGAACTCGTGATTATATCTTCAATATTGGTGAAGTCGTATTGTTCATGTAAGTAAGCTAATTTTATCTCTTGAAAAATAAGATATTGTTTTCTATAATTTCAAAAACATGTAACTATAATTAAATTACATATATATTAGGATAAATGAGAAAATTAAAAAGCCAAAAAAGGTTATTATTTTTACTGCCAAAACAATTCTCCCTAGATTAGGGTTAACCATAGTGAATACCTCTACTCTTTTACATAAAATTATCTAGTAAAATCAAATATCAGTTTAGGGAGCAGCTCTTAAAAAATGGCAAGACGTGTAGGCAATTCACCAGAAAGTGAATGGGAGGTTTCGCTTTCGTAAAAATCATTTGAGGCACTATACGTAGCAGTGCAAAAATAGCTAGACAACCTTCGTGAGGAGGTTAAGTTGTACCTCAGTAGAAACAAAAATACTTAGGGTGATCTCTTGATAGAAAGTAAGCTCCTCATTCCCCATCCCTTAGTGAAGGTGTATGACCTCTACCTTGAACTTGAAAAGTCTAAGCTGAAGGAGCGCCAACAATAATTTAACCCCCAGCTTGATGAAGTAGCAGATATTTCGATTAAACAAACACCTAAGTAAAAGGGAAGAAAGCCAGGTCCAGCAAAGAAATAGATTCAAGCTACATAACCTTCTATCATAATATTTATGTGCTACATTAATTTTTTTTCATTTTGTTTTAGGCCTATGGTGAAGGTTATGTAATGTTTTTGGCTAGTTTTGTTTTTTTTATTTCTTTAACTTTTTTTTGAATGCTCAACAAGACTGCCATGAATTTGTTGGTCTTCAAACTTTTTAATATATAATGCTATAATTTTTTAAGGAAGTTTGTTCAGTATGTTAATATAAGCTTGTTCATTACGTTAATATAAGCTTAACATGATAATTCATCAAATTCAAATTGTCAAACATGCTGATGCAATTTTTTTCCTTCCAGCAAAATGTTTACTATAAAATGGCGTTTATTTTGGTAAAAAAAAATTCTTGGTGTTTATTGAAAAAATAGCTTATTTTTTACTTGACAACACAACATTATATGACTATGGTAATTCTTAAAACTTAGTTCATTATTATAACATATACAACTATAGTTCTATAAAAATTGATTAAACTTAAACGTACAAAATTTGAGTTATATTCCATTAATAATACATAAACGACACCGTATAAATAGAAGACGTTTCATTTTCACACGTTGGCATGACTGAATTATGCTATGGTTGGATTATATTTGCTGACACGTAAAGCCGCCCAACTCAGTTCATGCATCCAACCACGTGGCACACACAAACGACACTGTTTGTAATAAGATGTTTAAGTTTCCAATGTTGGCGTGACGATGGAATTGATTATCTTTGATTATGTTGATTGGCTTATCAACAATGATTACCTCCTCCTCGCCCATCCAAAGGACACTTGCTCATAATTAATGCATTGAGCAACCCAAATGCAGTAGTTTATTCATTACTTCATATTTCAATAAGCACTTAAATATTTGAATTTGAAATTGTGTTATAACTATCAGTCCATGTCCATACATACATGCACACCCAATAAAAAAAGGAACCAACAAATCCAGCCATGAACAGTAAATAACCTTCACCATGGAGTTGTCATCCAAACGAGTCTACACTAAGGGTTCTTTACAAAAATGTAAGAAAATAACTTGAACAACTGAGGTTGGAGGTCGAAGTGTTCCTGTATACACAACTTCAAGATCCAAATCGAGATCCATATGTCCAAAAAAAAATCCTTGAACCAAAGCCTCTTATAGCACTCTATGACATAGACCTTGAGCAGAATAGGCAAAGGGAAGAGGAATGCCTTACAAAGGAGTTGGAAGAGGCAGCATTAGAAAAAGCAACAACATCAGCACTAGGGACAACAAATTCCAATGACAAAAATCTCAATTTCTCTAATTCATAAGAATTTTAATCTTCTTAGTCATTTATATTTCTTTATATTGTAAACTGCTATGCTGGTTTATACCACCTTTCTTTAATATATGAGTAGTTATGGATCATTTATCTTATCTTCTAAACTTCTCCATTTTGTTTAAACATTTAAATTGTTAAATGTTACACTTAGATTAACATTATCTTTAAAAATTAGAAAATAGAATACATTATACATGGAACATAATTTATAATGTGCTGAGAGATCATCGAATTAAAAACAATTAATAAATTACTATTAACAAATATGTCAACTAAAGTTATTGTTAACAAATAAAATATATGTTCACGATCAATGGTAAAACTTATGAGTATATATCTAGCAACATGGTGAAGCTTGTGAGTATATCAAGTAACAAGGTGAAGGATTCTCCAATAGATTTATAAGATCTATTAATGTTCAAAAGGCATCAAAATAAAACAAACAAAGTTTAAGCACTCAAATGTTCAAAAGCTAAAGAGATAAGAAAAACAACAAGCAAACTCAAAGAAGTTGGAATGTTCAAATTCTCTATAAGTGGAAGCCCTCGCCATTAGAGAAGCTATAAATTTCGCAAGTCTCACACTACTTGGTCATACTACACTTGAATCAAATTCTTAGATGGCAGTTCATGCCATACACACCAACCTGGACAATATTCAATGGGACATCAGAGCCATAATGGAAGACACCCAGCACATCATAAAACAGATAAGAGCATAAAGAATTTCTATTACTCATGTTAGCAAGAAGGCTAATCAGGCAGCGAACTGGTTATTTAAAGGATAATATTCAAATTGATGCTTTATACTTTATTATTCAAAGTTCTTGACAATTTCATTTTCTTAACCAAAAAAAAAAAGGAAAAAATACAAACATAGTTCAAACAAAGATCAGAAGATTAAAAAATAACACAGTTCCAACTTTTAACATAATTGTCTGCCAACCATTACACCTATAAAGAAGAACAGTAAAACAATACAAATATAATAGAAATTCCAACCATGCAATGATTTAATCTAGCTGCTTCCGTTCTTCATCGACATCCAGATATCACTTTTCTTCTTCTCAAACATTCCAAACTCCTGCAGATTCATGTTTGAAATTCCTTCTTTGATTGAACTTCTGTCATTATCATTGTTTAACTCAAAATATACATTGCATGCTTCTGCTGCTTCTTCTATAGCCAAGTATGAGTGAAATAAACATCCACTGAAGCCGAGTGCATAAGCTGAATATTCTTCCCATGAAATGTATATACCAGATCAAGTCTCTCTAAAAACTACATAATACTTTATCTTCTTTCTCTTCAGCTCCATAGATTTGTGGCTTCAAATTTTAGTTTGATTTTTTTTTTTAACTAAACTTTGTGATGATTTGATATCAAAAAGAAGCTATTTCAAATGCAAATGGTAAAATGATTTTCTACACTGAATTAAATCCCATCATTTATATTATTTGAGGGGTGAATTCAAATTTTAAATCCAAAATGACCAAAATTTTTAACAGAGGAGATTATGGACATTTCACTTATCTATTTTACCATTGATAGCACTTAAGATTACGTTAATATCCTTTCTAGCCAAAAAGACCTGATTAGATTCTATCCGTTTAACATTGCTCTTTTGGTTTTTGATATATTTAGGGAAAAGGTTCATTTTTGCCCCTTATGTTTTCACCGAAGCCTTATAAGCCCTTATCATTTTTTTTGGGCTCAAAACAACACAACTTTTTGAAAAACAAACTATTTTAGCCCCTCTATCATTTTGATTTTAACAGACGTTTGCACCGCTCATAAATGAGTGATGTGGCATTAGTGAGTCCCACTACGTCAAAATGACTTTCTAAAAAGTAAGATAAAAAATTAAGAAAATATAAGAAAAAAAATTCGTATTAGCGAGTCCCAGGTTTCCTGCAAACAATGAAATGCTGCTGGTGCAACTGCATTTCCCTTGGTAATACATGAACCTGCAGATAATAGAGGAAAAACACAGTTTTTGTTAATGCCAACTCTTAAAACCTGAAACCTAAAGACTAGTTAGTGTTGTCAGAATTGTTTGATCTTGCTTATCGAACTTCTAACCACCATCGATGGACTTGCATTGTGATTACAAAGATCAAGAGAAACTTCCATCCCTAAATTGCCACAGCCAACAACTTTCACCTGATTTATAATCATAAACATGTATAACACTGCTTTCAAAATCTTGCAAGCCTTCGAACTCAGGCACCACCTTCTCAGTCAGCGGCAAATGTACTCAACTTCAGTAGGATCAGAACTTCATGTCGAAACAGTCTTGACTCGCCATAAGCCAAAAGTCTCATCATACTTAGCAAACTGCATAGTCTCATTGAAATGCGGTGTTATGTCAAAATATTTAGCGTAGGATTCAAGATAAGTAATGAATTAATATTTTGTGGGGTATTCAAGGAAGCTATCAGGAAATGGAAAATATTTTGTGTTCATGTTGCATGTCAAAATATTTTGTATTTAGTAACTGTTGAATGTTGTTGAAGTGGAGGCTAATGGTATTGGTGGTGTTAGTGTTGGTGGTTGTGCAGCTTGTAGTAGAAGTGGTGGTGGTGGGGGTGCTTCCTGTTGTTGTGCAAGTTGTTGATTTTGGCCACAAAATTGTCCAAAATCATGAATGGAGGACAGATTGATTGTTACAAGGAAGTCGTTGTTTATGAAATTCTATGTTGACCTGAAGACCATGCAAAATTTTAGCAATTTCTTGGCGTTTCAGTGTTAAGAACTGTGAGAAGAGAAATGGATTCTAAGGGAAAAGGGAAGAGGAGAAGCATTGATGATGAGAAGAGAGGAACAATAATGATAGCGACAATAGTAATAATAACAGTAATAAAAAGCAGCTCCAACAAGACAACGCCATAGAAGAGGAGGTCGAGGAATTTTTTACAATTCTGTGGAGGAGATGGTGAAGGATGGCGAGCTGCTGTCGAAGCAAAGGTTGTTGTTGTCGTCGATGCTGGAGACGGCGAGGAGGAGGACAATGAGAAGAAAGAGAAAGTCGATTTGAAAGAGGCATCAGCGCCGTCGATGTCGATGAGGCCGATTATGCAAGAGGAGACTGCACTGTTGGATTTGAATGCTATACCGGAGGTTGAAATTAATGAAATATAACTGAAGGTGTTTTTTTAGGAACCAATCAGATCTAATGGCCGGCTGGAGTTTTGCCAGTAGGTCTTTCTCTATTTTTTTTTTTCAATTTTGTTATATGGTGTTTAATTAATAATTAATTAACTATTTTACTAATATAAATAATTAAGTCGCGTAAGGCAGTGGGTGAAGTACATTAATTCTCATCTAAGAGAATTTTTTAAAAATTATTATCTAATGTAATTATTTTTTTTATATATTTACTTTTATAGATTTTGATTCCGGCAGTGAGATGACTGATCATTAAAAGGGAAATTTTTTTTTTCTTAGATTTTTTTAATCTTTTTATCTTACTTTAGAAAGTCATTTTGACTTAGTGGGACTCACTAATGCCACATCATTCATTTATAAACGGTGGCCAACGTCTGTTAAAACCAAAATGGATAAAGGGGCTAAAATAGTTAGTTTTTTAAAAAATTGTGTTGTTTTGAGAAAAAAAAAATTGAAGATTTATAAGAGTTTCGGTTGATAACATTAGGGGCAAAAATGAACCTTTCCCGTATATTTATGTGAAATCCTAAAATTTTCCCTCCTATATCACCAACAATCCTAATTGATAGTACTTGTCAAAATGGACTGTAACTAATCGAAAACAACTTTCGCTAAGCCTATCGTCATTTGCTAGTAAGATTCGGCATGATACTATTAGTCCCTATGCATAAATATTTTCAACTGCATCCGTACATAAAGTAAATATTATCTTAGCTATTCAAATTAATTCCAGTCAGTTGGTAGACAAAACTCATTAATTTACTCCCACTTTTTTCCCTTCTTCCAATTTTTATTATTTTTTTATACGTATCGCTCAGCCGCACTTGCATTCGCACGTTCCCATCCCAAGCTCTATTTAATCACATTCACATTTTTCTCCTCAGTGCACAACCCTGAGTTCACCAATTAATGGAGTGGATAGATCTTCTCTTCCTCTGTTCCACGCTTGTATTTCTCCCATTATGGTGGCGATACTGGTCGGTCACCGGCGGTGGTCCAAATAATCTTCCTCCAGGGCCCCCAGGTTGGCCTCTGGTAGGCAACTTGTTCCAAGTAATCCTCCAACGTCGCCCCTTTATCTATGTAGTACGTGATTTACGTGCTAAGTATGGACCAATCTTCACCATGCAGATGGGTCAACGTACTCTTGTTATAGTCACTAGTTCTGAGCTTATTCATGAAGCCCTCGTCCAGAGAGGCCCTACCTTTGCTACCCGCCCTGCTGACTCTCCCATCCGATTAGTGTTCAGTGTTGGAAAATGTGCCATCAACTCCGCAGAGTACGGACCTCTCTGGCGAACTCTTCGCCGGAATTTTGTCACTGAGGTGACAAGTCCGATGAGAATCAAGCAGTGTAGCTGGATAAGACAGTGGGCATTCGAGAATCACATGAAAAGGATCAAAAGAGAAGCTTTTGAAAAAGGGTATGTTGAGGTAATGAGTAGCTGTAGACTTACTATATGTAGTGTTCTAATATGCATTTGCTTTGGAGCAAGGATCTCTGAAGAAAGAATCAAGAACATAGAAGCAGTATTAAAAGATGTTATGCTAATGACAACACCGAAGCTCCCAGATTTCTTGCCTGTTCTTGCTCCTTTGTTTCGTTGGCAAATGAAAGTTGCTAAAGAACTAAGGAAGAAGCAAATGGAGTGCTTGGTTCCATTGATAAGAAGCAGAAGAGCGTTCGTCGAGAAAGGTGAAAACCCTAACTCAGAAATGGTGAGTCCCGTTGGTGCAGCTTATATAGATTCTTTGTTCGAGCTAAAACCAGCGGACAGAGGTCCACTAGGAGAGCAAGAATGCGTTACTCTATGTTCAGAAGTGGTCAGTGCAGGCACTGACACTAGTGCAACAACCATTGAATGGGCTCTACTTCATTTGGTGCTAAACCAAGAAATTCAAGAAAAGTTGTACAATGAAATTGTTGCTGTTGTAGGCAAAGACGGGCTGGTTAATGAAGAAGATGTTGAAAGAATGCCTTATCTTGGGGCAATAGTTAAAGAAACTTTCCGGCGACACCCTCCAAGCCATTTCTTGCTATCTCATGCTGCAACGAAGGAGACAGAACTCGGTGGATATACAATTCCGGTGGGCGTTAATGTGGAGCTATACACTGCATGGGTAACTGAGGATCCGGATATGTGGAAGGATCCAGATGTGTTCCGACCTGAGAGATTTTTGAATGGTGATGGGGTTGATGTGGATGTGACCGGGACTCGCGGTGTGAAGATGGTGCCATTTGGTGCCGGACGGCGTATTTGCCCGGCATGGAGTCTTGGTACATTGCATGTTAATTTGTTACTTGCTAGAATGGTGCATGCTTTCGAGTGGCTACCGGATCCATCTTCTCCACCGGACCCGACTGAGACTTTTGCATTCACTGTTGTTATGAAGAATCCTTTAAGGGCTGTAATCTTGCCTAGGTGAATTGAAAATTAGTCCACTTTTACATTTCTTACATGAGGACTAAGGATCCTTAAAATATTTCATTCTTGCTTTAATGGTGTTTAATTAGTTTACTTTTGTGTCCTATTTGTTTATCAATATAATCAATTCGATATTTTCTTTATAATTATTTTAAAAGAACATTAATGAAGTGTTAAAGCACAATATTTTGACCAACAGATCTTTTGTTTAAGCAATCAGGTTGAATTTAGAGTCTAACAAACTATAAATACTGTTTAAGAAAAAAAA
>CATIWM010370367.1:0-10650 GCA_949671775.1 Mallotus repandus
TTGAATGTTTTATTTTTGTTTAAGGCTTACTACATGTTCCGGATTCGTGTGAATTCCCATTCTCTAGCGCCGGTCATGACTCCTGGATTAGGTCGTGACACTCTAATTAAATTATACTACAAAAAGTCTATTTGATAAAAACAATATAATATTTACTTTTCTATTATTAATATGTTATAACATTGTCTTAACAAAAATTAAAATTACAACAATTTTTTATATGATGAATTTTCATTAAATTTATAATATATGATTTTAATCATTTAATTTGATTTTTATATTATTTTTAAAAATATATGATAAGAAAAATAAAAATAAAAATAAAATAATGTGCATATAATATTAAAAAATATTCATAAAAAGTGAAAAAAATTTGTGATTTTTTTTTAAAATTGGTGCAAAATTTATAATTATCTAAACAAATTGAAAGATAAAGAGTGCTTATAAAATATAATTGACTATACTAAGTTTTTAAATGCAAATAAAATAAAATAAAAATGTAACCTCAAGCACAAGTAATTTTATTATTTAAAAGATAGTTAATAAAAAATAAACATTCTAAATAAAGACAATTATGTAATTTAAAATTCTAAAAATATAATAGGAGGAGTGAAAAATAAATAGATAGAGCGCAAAAATTTCTATCTTTTTTTAATTCTAATGGAGTTTTCTTTCTTAATTTTTTTTATTGGTTTAGCATGTGAAATCACAGGTCTTTTCAGGGCATCATCTCACATATAGTCTCACTTTTGAAATTAAACATCGGCGACGATCCGTGTCATGGCCGCGAGAGTTATGAAAGTTTTTTTTTTTAACACATATTTAAATATAGGAGGGCAAACAATTAGAATAGGAAATGACATGAAAATTTAATGCGGACTGCAGCATGTTGTTACTATCACGACAAAAAAAAAAAACTAATATAACACCTATAAAGGAAAGAGAAGGAAAAAAAATTTAAAGGGAAGAGAATGGAAGAAAAAATAAAAATTATAGATTTTATTGTTATTGATTATTTAAAATTAATTAATAAAGAAAAAAAAATATAAAATATTTAAAAATAAATAAAATTTTAAATTATAATATATTTTAGAATTAAAATATTTTATATATTAATTTAGATGTAATCAATTTTACTATCTGTAATAAAAATGAGAAAGAATAATTTACTTTCAATTTTTTTTAATCTCTATAAACTTTTAACGGTCAAACAATATAAAATCAAATTTCTCTCATATTCTCTTTCCTTCACTTCCCTTTCCTAGCCTTTCCATTCCTCTAAAATCTTAATCCATACATAGTGTAAGCATTTCCTATTAAATATATAGTTTCACATCTATCCTTCCTAGTAATTTCATTAAAAATTTTTTAATATTTTTATGTCTATTAACATTAACATGGTGAAAAGGGCTCACAGTTTTTGATAGTGTAAAATATTGATAGTGAAAAGGGGATATGTTTTGGTTGAGCACGTGAAACATAAAATATTGATAGTGTAACATTTCCCATTAAATATATAGTTTCACATCTATCCTTCCTAGTAATTTCATTAAAAAAATTTTGATATTTTTATATCTATTGACATGGTGAAAAGGGTTCACTTTGCTCGAAAAAAAAAAAGGGCTCACAGTTTTTAGTTCACGCATCATTACATGTGAAACTATATATATATATGTTTTAGAAAGCAGCATGTGACTCTTGACCAACCAAAAAAAAGGAAACCAGCATGTGACGATGCCTTGGAATTCCACAAGGTGATTTCATTTTCTATTTTTGTTTTATGTTTATTCCCATTGACACCTCACGCTTCTATTTTTGTAAGTATTAATAAAAAAGTATATGGTGCAGTAAAATTTCTAATTTAGCCACTAAATTTTTAATAAATTTATAAACGTTTATTTTCTATTAAATTTATCTCTAATATTTTAAGCATCTTTTTAATAATTTTCATTTTTTTGTTATGATAAATATTTTGAGTGATCCTTAACTTTTAATTTTTTATTATTTATATATTTAATTAAGAAATTTGAAATTTGAAATTTGAACGTTTGGTTGAATAATTTCTATGTAAATGTTATAAAGTTATTTCCCTTTTAGTTTTATAAAAAAAAATTTATTTTAAAATATACATATTCTGTTTTATATAAAACACTCTAATTATATTACATGAAAAACATTACTCATTCTTTTCATTCAAATTTATACTTTTTTCTTAATTTTAACTAATACATTCCTCTTTTATTCAACTAATTATTTTTATTTACCATAAAAGTAAAAAATGTGTAACTTCTCAATTTGTTTCTATTTTTATTTTATTTATTCAGTTATTGTTATTACTATGAAAATTAAAAATATATATGTATCCTCAATAAAAAATAATCAAATAAAATTATTGCAATATCTTTTTAATTTTAAAGTTTTATATTTAATTAATTTGCAATTTTTAATTTATTATTTAATTATGTTAAGATATATATTATGTGCAGTTCCTGCAAAGTACAAATAACTGACTAGTTTAAATTAAATTTACTGATAACTAATCGTATATCCGCAGACTGTTTATAATTATTTTTATTTTATTTACTAATATATTATTTATTTATTGATATATTTTCTGTATATATTAGAAGTATTTATTATTTATTTATTATTTATTTATTTTATTAATATATTTTGCATTGAACTTCTTCAATATATATATATTACTTTCTGAGATTTGAATTGATTTGTTGATTTAAATGAAAATTTTATAAATTTTATTTCTAATTCTAACTTATTAATTTTAAAGAATTGTTTAGTAATAAAATATATTTGTTTCAAATAAATTTAAAATTTATTTAAAAATAAAATGAAATTCGTAATGAATTTGAACCAAATAAAATGTAATACCGTTTTCCACCAGAAATCTTACTGAAATATTGACTTGGATATCCATATAGCACATTGTGTACAAAATTTTGCAAGTGTCATGTACTCTATGAATTAAATTATTTGTATTTTTAAATTTAATTTTAAAATTAAATAACAAATATTATTTTCTCTTTCTTAATTTTTCTCTCTTTCATGTACACTCACTTTATTAAAAATCAATTTACTCTAGTTATTATTCATTATCCAAAATCAATCTTTCATCTTTCATATTTTTTCAAAATTTATTTTCCTTATTTTCTATGATTTTCTTAGAAAAAACAATTAAAAGATTCAAAATATTTACCAAAATTTATCAAACTCTCACAAAAAAGTCCATCAAATTCTTACTCATTTTGGTCTTTAAAGAAAAAAAAAGCTCTTACCTAGGATGCAAAAGAAATGAAAAAAAAAAAAAAGAAAAATTACAAATTAGTTATTTGAATTTTTCAAATTTTTATATTTCAGTGTCTAACATTTTTTTTATTTACAATCAAATGTTTAAATTTTAAAAAGATATATCAATATGATGTCTTCGGCCGATTTTATACTAAATATATGCTTTGTCAGCTCAAATAGAGCCCACACTTTGGCTAATAATAACAATGGTATCATTTTTATCAGTCCAAAGTCTAGTCCTTTTTTGTCCTATGATAATATATTTTCCATAGAAGGAGATTTTTCTGAGTGTGATTCATGCTTTGATATTGAAGATGGAGGTTTTGGAATTGGGTATAGACCATGTTTGTATTTTGCTAGAAGGTTTTGTAAGAATGGAAAAAACTGCAAGTTTGTACTGGTGGTTTTGGTGGTGATGATGTTTGTATTAGTGAACTTAGTAACGGTGGTTGCGGTGTTTTGTGGAGATGTTAGGGTGGCTTTGGTGAAGGTGACAGCCATGACAATTTTTTTTGTTCTATAAAATGTATTTTCTAGTTTAAAATCTTAGTTTCTAAATTTATTTTGCTGAAGATGAAGGTAATTTTTGTCCATTTAAAAGATAGTAAATGTGGTAACTTGTATAGCTGTGGTACATCATAACGATGCAAACAGAAGAAAAGAAAAATGAATTAGTTACAGAAAATCGAAAGGCAAAGACTCCTGAATAAAGAGCATTCCTTCCCTAGCTAGCAGATTAAGCAGTGAACATTCACAATTTCACATTATCTTCTGCTATCAAAACATGATAGCCCTGTAAATAAAGAATAAAACTGGATGGTAAAATGGATAAGAAGAAACCACCTTATGTACCTCACATAAAACCTCTGCACTACTAGCGACTAAGTCTCGCATGGCTGCCTTTTTCACATGCTGCAAAGAATAATTATGCATCATAACTGTCACAACAGAAACCCTCCAAAAAAAAGTGTTGATGGTCCTTGCTGAGTTAGGCCAAGATGTGCCGGTGGGTTCTCCTCCACCAGCAACTGCTGCTGCCGCCGCCTCCGCAGCAGCAGCAGTGGGTCCGGCATTGAAGCCGAGAGAAAGGTCATCCTGGCCCGCGGCTTGGATGGCTGAAGAAGACAAAGGCTCCGGAGATGGTTGAAGAAGACGAAGTCTGCAAAGGCTTAGAGTGATGACGTGGCACTATGTTTCTTAAAAGAGATCGATGATGTGGTGCTGTGTGGGACCCATTTAATACTGACTGTTTTTAAGGCTACTTAAATCGGCCAAAACCACTTAATTGATACAAAATTAGTGAGTTCAAACATTCAATTAAAAAAAAATTAATCACTAAAATAATAAAAATTGAAAAGTTCGAACATCATGTATACAATTTTTTCATGGTGATACGTTTTACATTAGAAAATCATTTGAAGAATTTTAACGTGATTCCAATTAAAATTTAGAGACATTCGAGTGATAAATTAAAATTTTAAGACAATAATAAGATTTATTGTCAAATTTATGAATTGAGTGTGAATTATCATTTTTTATTAAATATATTATAATTTATTTAGTAAATAATTTGTTTTTAATTTTTAATGTATAATTATAATTTATAGTTTACATTCAAATTTTTTTTATACTCGTTTAGTCATATTTAAGTTTGCAATCAACTCGTGAACACTAAATAATATAGTGAGCTCGTCTCGAGCTCAACTTGATTATAAACGAATTAAATCTGAGCTAGCTAAATCTCAGTTCGGCTCAACTCGGTTACAACTCTAGTTAGATTTAATATAAGAGTGGAGATTTTTGCACTCCATTTTTATTTTTTTAGAATTATAACTTACATAAATATCCTCTGTCAAAATTTTTTATTCTTTTTTTAATTATAATTACTAAACTACCATTTTTTTTATTTTCCTTTCAAACTCATCGTTTGATGTTTAATATTTTAAAACTACTTGTAATTGAATTTTTTTTTTTGTGTTAGTAAAATTTAATATAGTTAGTTATTTTTTTATTAGTACTCATTAACTTTTAATTTATTTTGATTGTAAATTTTGCACCAATTAAATAGCATATCTTTTATTTTTTATGAAGAAGTTTTTTTAAATAGTACATGCACATAATTTTATTTTTTATTTCTATCATCAATTTTTAAAAAATAATTTAAAAATCAAATTATGTGATTAAAAATCATTATAAACATTCAACAATAATTCATCATATAAAAAGTATTCATAAATTCAATGAACAGAGATAAAATCAATTTACATGTAATTTAGATCAAATATATCCCAACAAATACTCTAATTACATTATAGTAAAAAAACTCTATTTGATAAAAAAAAATATAGTACTTAATTTTCTATTATTAATATGTTATAATACTTGTCTTAAAAATTAAAATTACAACAATTTTTTATATGATGAATTTTCATTAAATTTTTATAATATATGTTTTTAATCATATTTGATTTTTATATTATTTTAAAAAAATATTTTTTAAGAATTGATGCATATTTATAATTGTCTAAACAAATTAAAAGTAAAGAATGCTTATAAAAATAATTGACTACACTAATTTTTTTAATGCAAAAAAATGATGTAAGCTCAAGCACAAGTAGTTTTATAATTTTAAACATTAAATAGTAAATTTAGATAAAAATTAAAA
Organism: Mallotus repandus; assembly: GCA_949671775.1. Taxonomy (NCBI): domain Eukaryota; kingdom Viridiplantae; phylum Streptophyta; class Magnoliopsida; order Malpighiales; family Euphorbiaceae; genus Mallotus; species Mallotus repandus. Next base: position 5,972 of record CATIWM010370367.1, read on the forward strand.
AGAGTATAATTTAGGAATAGTAATTAATGAAAAAAATAAAGATTTTAAACAAAGAGTAATTATGTAACTTAAAATTTTAAAAAATAAAAGAAGGAGTGTATAAATAAGGTGGAGTGCAAAAATCTTCATATAGGTGTAAAATGAAAGTTAAGATATGTGATGTACAAAAATGAAAGTTAAGGGATGCAATAGATCAAAGAGAGAAAGTTGAGGAGTGAAACGATGCATTAGGCCTATTTTTCATTGTTTAAAAATTACAATTTCATTAAAAACAAACGGCAACCTAACATTTGTTTTTTTTTTTTGAGATACTAACATTTGTTAAATATAAGGGCTTAAAATCTTTAGTTTTTAATTTTTTATGTGTAAATGAGCCAAGAAAAACATTAAGGGCCAATGTGCTCCTCGGGATAAACATTAAGGGCAATAATGTACCTTTTCCTTAATTTAAACGGTTAAACCTTGTACCTATACTAATTAATTCAATTTCAAATTTGGTATTTGGAGCGAACCAAATTGGAGGAGCATAGCATACCCAAGCTAAAGGGCGACGGAAAGATTTGGCGACTAAATTCCATCGCAGACGCAGACACAGTAAAAGAAGGGAAACATTTAGTGTTCTTTTTCTTCTCTTGCATTAAAATGCTCAATCCAACACAATAGCAGCAACCTTAGCCTTCGCTCTAGAAAACTTGAGATCAATCAAACATTTCAACTCCATCTTGTTTTGTTGCAGGTAAATTATTTCCTCATTTTTTCTCTTTTTGCCATATCTTATACCTCACTTGATTCTTGCTACTCTTTTTTTCTTATACTGGAAAAGCCAAAAAAAATGTAAAAAAATTGTAAGCTAATGTACAACATTTTCTTGGCTGTTAACTTGGTGTTATTTGAGAGGTCCTCCATTATTATACAACATCATGTTGTTCTTTCTGTTTTTCTATATTATATTTTGTAATATTTTTGCTTATATTAAACACCTGTTTCTTTAAATTTGTTTGTTGTCTTGAAATTAGACTAAATCATTCCCACCAAAAAAAAAAAAAAAAATTAGAGCTACGCTTACCAAAATTGTGTTAAAACAAATGAAAAAAGAAAAAAGTTCAGTTCTTTCTTTTTTTAGAAACTTGACATCCTTTATTATACAGTGTTTGCAAATTTATAGGTGAAAAAGCAAATATGAGTGCATCATAAGATGATCATGGAGCTTTGAGTTTCAAGTGTAAATTCTGTCAGAAAGTTTTTAAGGATGAAATCACATCTTCTGTTTCAAGGATGAAGTCACATTTTTCTGGGCATCCAAAAGATGACATTCAGACTTGTGAAAGTGTACCTGACGAAGTCAATGAAGCAGCTCTGGAGGAAGCAATCCATGGAACTAATAAAAAGCGTAGAACCTTGCCAAGTTCAAGCATTGGTCAGCAGATACATGACCCAATTTCATTTTCTTCGCACCAAAAAATTCATAAAGAAGTTGGATACAACATAGGAGATGAAGAAAGGATGGCAATGTAAGGTTTGAAGACAGAACATGAATTAGGGGATGGGAAAATTACTTGCAGTGCTGAAGTGCAAAATCACAAAGAAAATGACTCTGAACAACTTATTTTACTTGTTAAGACTAGAGGAGATGCATTTCCCACAAGATAGGTAATTGGTAAAGAGTTTGAAACACATTTGTAGGAGATCTAGTCTTGGTTGATGAATGATAATGTCTCAATGATTGGCATCTATGGGATGGCTGGAGTGGGTAAATCTGAACTGGCCAAACATATCAACAATAAAATTCTCATATCTCCTGCCAAATGTAGTTATGTTCATTGGATTACCGTGTCACCAGATTTTTCAATCAATGGACTGTAGAACAGCTGATGCGGATATAGAGAGCAAGCAATTTGGTTCTTGGAAAAATATGAAAAATTGAAGTAGTGGCAGTTTCATAATTAACTGCAACTTTGGAGTTTTAAATTTTGGTGATTCAACAATTATTAGTATTTATCCTAACATTCTTCCGCTACATCAGTTTGGTATCAGAGCTGTGCTCCTCGGATAAGATGTCTCCCAGAAGACAACAACAACAACCCCAATAGCAGCGTGTTGAAGAAGTCTATGAACGTGATGACTAACATTGCTTTGACCAGCGGTTCAAACAACGAATGGAACAATGGATTGACACCATTGTGGAACAGCTCACAGAGAGAATGGGTGAGTTATTAGTCAATTAAAATAGTGGGCAGCTGAACCAGCGATGGGTCCCTAATGTTGATGACCTAAGGAATCCTTTTGCTAAAGGAAATAATGATGAAGATGACAATGGTGAAGGTTATTATGACGTGCTATATAGAAATCATCGATAGCATGATGAGAATGATGATAGCTAGGAGACGATGGGAGGCAGGTATGCAAACTGAGATCCCTAAATTTCATAGTTCCTTAAAACTAGAAGAATTCCTTGACTGGTTAGCTACGGTGGAAGAGATCTTGGAGTTTAAGGGGGTGCCAGAGGCCCAATGAGTACCATTGGTGGCAACCAAGTTTCAAGATAGGGCTATGGCTTAGTGGCAGCAAAATAAACAGACCTAAGTCCGGTTGGGAAAGTCAAAAATTGAAGTAGTGCCACATTCTTGCCTTTTAATTATCAACATTTAATGTACCAGAGGTTGCAGAATTTGAGGTGAGGGAACTGTTCAGTTGATGATTATACAACTGAATTTCACCAGCTGATTGCTCGCAATGAGGTGCATGCGACAGAGGACCAATTGGTTGCTCAATATATTAGGGGTTTAAGAGAATAGATTGTAGAGATAGTAAACATGTTTGATCCTATGTCTATTTCTGTGGCACGCCAATGGGCTTTGCAGGTCGAAAAGAGGCGACCAGGTGGTTTTATGCAAACTTTTGGATATGGGAGTGCAGGAGGCAGTAGTGCTGTGAGTCGTGTGAGTGGCGGAATGGCCCAAAGGGCTGCTGCGACCAAACTAGGGGTAGTGCCAACCACTGCACAAAAGGCTGGTTCGAGTACTGGGATTAAATGCTTTGCGTGTGGAGAAGTAGGTCACAAGCAGTCTGAGTGCAGAAAGAAGGGAAAAAAAGTAATGTTTGCTGAGGTAGATGAACAATATGATGATAAAGAGATCGCTGACTTAACAGGTGATCCGGTATTTAATACAGATTATGTTGATGAGGAGGTCGTGATTGGTGATGTAGGGGCTGCTTTGGTAGTGAGGAGGTCCTGCCTAACACCTAGAGCTGCTAATGATGAATAGCTGCGAAATAATATTTTCCAATCTACATGCACTATTAAGGGAAAAGTCTACAGATTTGTGATTAATGGAGGTAGTTGTTATGAATAATAAAATTAGACTCTTTTGAGATTTCCTAAAATTCTTTGAATTTTGATGCCTATTTTCTGAATTCGAGAATTGCAGGTTGTATAAGATTAGTGATAGGTAGTCGTGCGTGATTCAATAATAATTAGTATTTATCCTAACATTCTTCCGCTACGTCAGTTTGGCAATTCAGTTCCTGGAAAAATATAAAAAATTGAAGTAGTGGCAATTTCATAATTAACTGCAACTTTAGAGTTTCGGATTTTGGTAATTCAAAGGCCAATTTGATTGGAAACAGACCATGGATCAGGAGTCACCAGCTTTGCTTGTGAGCTCTATTATTTTTTAGGCAAATTCCTTCGTTTAGGCCTTCAAAAGGGCAATTTTGTGTTTTACTTATTTTAGAATTCTTATTTCCTAGTTAGTTTAGGATTGTTTTAGGGTTTTCTATTTAAGACTTTTTGTTTTTGGCTTTTGGACGTTGTTATGAATAATAGAATTCAACTCTTTTGAGATTTTCCAAATTTTTTTGAATTTTTATGCCTATTTCCTGAATTTGAGAATTGCAAGTTGTAGAAGATTAGTAATTGATAGTCGTAACATTCTTCCGCTATGTCAACAAAATTGCCAAAGCTAACATATGGACCTTTCAAGTGTTGATAATGAGAGTATAAGAGCTGCAAGACTCTCAGAAGCATTGATCTAGACTAAGAAATTTGTTTTAATTTTGGATGACGTGTAGAATGATATTCCAATTAACAAGGTGGGAATTCCTGTTGGTGTCGAAGAATGTAGACTGGTGCTAACAACTTCTTCTTTGGATGTATGTCAAAAGATGCATTGCCAGAAGAAAGTCAAAGTGAACCCTATTTCTGAAGAAGAAGCATGGGAGTTGTTCATGGAAGAACTGTAGAAAATTTGGAGGATTTTGATTTATAATAAATTTATTTTTATTATAAATAAGGAAAGTTTCAATATAAAAAAATTGTACACACTACTCACGTACACCAATACTTTTTCATTTCCATGTACTCTCTTTGTCTTATGGACACACACACTATACAAATGAGGATGGATGTATTTATAGGTGAGGGTTAGGTACTATTCCCACCTTCTCACTTACACCTCCTTAAAGACTAAGCATAATAAGTTGTCAAAACCAACTTGAAAACAACTTGTGACAACTAATGCCAAGTTGTCAAACAACTTGCATGTAACAAAAGTAAAATTGATTTTGGCAACTAAGAATTCAAAGTCAAGTTGGCTTCTCCTTATAAGTTGGTTAACTAAAGTAATAATCTTCTAGAAAGATGTAGAGAAGGCTATAGAGTTGGTGATGTAGTCTTCACA